>PVKM010006337.1:0-44634 GCA_004027735.1 Carollia perspicillata
AGACACACAGAACAGACTGATGGTTAACTGAGGGGAGTGCTGGTTGGGGGAGTCGGTAAAAAGTTGAAGGGATTAAGTGGTAAAATTTGGAAGTTACCAAATAGTCATGGGGACAAAGAGTACAGCATAGGAAATATAGTCAATAATATTATAATACTTACGTATGAGACCAGATGGGTACAGGAAATATGAGAGAGAACTCTTTGTAAAGTACATGATTATCTAACTGCAATGCTATACACCTGAAACTAATACATAATAACATGAACAGAAACTAAAATTAAAAAGAAAAGAAAATACAGTACTGATATATTTTACTACATTAAGACGTAAGCACAAAAGATAAATGACTAGGGGAAAAATATCTAAAACTAACATCACAGGCAAAAGGTCTATCTCCCTCTGAAAAGAGCAGCTACATACTGAACAGAAATAAATCCCTAAAATCACCCCAGAAAATGGGCAAAGAACATGAGAACCAGTTTACAGAAAAAAGAAATTTAAATAGCCCTTATACAAAAGAAAAGATATTCATCTCATTCACATCATATTATTAAATAATTAAAACAACACTAAAATAACATCTTCTACCCATGAGACTGGCAAAAATCTAAACATTCCATAAGACTCGGTGGATGAGGCTATGATGAAGCAGAAACCTCATGTTGTAAGAAAAAATGCAAAATGGTAAAAGACATATGGAATTTGGCAGTAGATGAACAACACAACATGGGTTTATCTTTTGATGCAACTTCTAAAAGTTTATACTACAGATATACATGTTAAAAATGACAAGTTTTTAAGTTCACTCATTACCACATCATTTGTAATTGCAAAAGAATGGAAATCACCTGACTGACCACCAACAAGGGACTGTTTAAATAAACTGTGATACAGTTACATAACAAAATATTAATACCATGCAGTTGTAAAAAAGAAACAGAAGCTCTCTACATGCTGATGTGGGCATATTTCCAGAAAACTAAGTTAAGTAAAAACAAACAAACAAACAAACAAACAACAACAACAAAAATAACCCAAGGTGAAGAACAGTGTACAATGTGCTTTATTTTGTAGAGGAATGGAAAAATTAAGAATATATATAGTCATATTTGCATGCGTTTGTATTTAAGGAAATGATGCACAAGGCATACATAGTATATAGGACCTACTAAATTACCAACTGTCCGACTAAAGCCAGACTGCCTGGGTCTTTCTCTGTCACTTAAAATTACTTAACCCCTGTGATCCAATCTATAAAGTGGGAATTGTATGAATTCCTGCCTCATAGGGTTGACACACGAAATAAATGAGAATATTTGCAAAGTACATTGGATAGTACTAGGTACGTAATAAGTATTATACAAGCACTCATTAAACAACAAAGTAAGTAAAACCTCTATGGGATAGAACCAGAAGCAGAATTTGTCAATGTATATTATTTTTTCATATACATTATTATTTGTCAATGTATATTATTATATTAATTATATTTATTATATTTATTATATATATTATATTATATTATATTATATTATATTATATTATATTATATTATATTATATTATTATATATTAAAATATATATACTGGCCCACACCCATGAAATTTAAATCCCAGTCATTCCCAGATCCTAAAAGGGTTATCACTTCTGGTCAGATTTTGCTTGCGAAAGCCCCTCAAAGCTTGCCTTTGCTTACAGCCCTGGGCACGCAGACTTCCTCCAGAGACCTGCGTGTCTGATTGTATGAAAACAGCCCTGTTCACGTAAGCACAACCGTCAGAAGCTGCAATAACGCACTAGAGCTGACAACACGTGCTCAATGCTTATACTGTCCAGGTTTAACACGTCCCACTTTAGCCCCGCCAGAACCATATTAGAAATTTTACTCCACAAACCCTGGACCGCACCAAGCTCCTCTGCTTTTAGTTTTCTCTTTAGTCCCAATCTGTTTCTTAGATGTTGGGGAGGGAAGAGGGTCTGACAGTTAACGTCACTCTTTTTCCCTGAGAGATAGAAAAGAAAAGAAGTAAAGCAGCAGGAAAAGAAAAAAATATTTACTCATAACTGCTGGAGAAGATGCCGAAGGCTGTGGCTTATAAATTACAGAACCCCAGAATCAGGCAGACTTACCAACAACGTCACCAACAGCATCCAACGGAAGATGGCGCAGGGGTAAACCGGGTCGACCTCACGGCCTGGAAGGACAGGGTAAAATGGGCACTTCCGGTGGGCAGCTCTCCTTAACAGGAAAGGAAGGGGTGGGTCATACAAGCCACTGTCTTCTTTCCAAATTGACCAGTCAGATAACTCAGGGTCACTTCGCGTTGGAAGAGGTGAGAGAAGCGTTAAGGATATTGTTCTTGTATATGTGCCCCCACAATGAAGGAAAGTGCAAGCAAAAAATAAGTGTTCCCACTCCTTAACATGTTGAATAGTATCTTCTGTTGGGATCTTTCCCTTCCATTTTGCAGTAATCAGTTTTTCAAGTTCACTGGCTGTTTCTCTTAGTGCATCTTCATCCCAGTTGGTCACAGGGAATTTTGAGTTTGGCTGTACCTGCAAGGTGAGCTGCAAGTCTCTCATAGTGTATATGACCTCCAGTAAGAATGCCAGATTGCTAATTATGGTAGTAACCATATTAAGAGTATATTTCCCAAATTAGGACCCTTGAAAGCAAAAAGGGCCAATACAATTAATTAAAATTATGAAAATGTTTGAGATGCTATATTGGTGAATTTACAGAAAGTGCAATTCAAAATTCATTTTGTTACATTATCTCTAAAAATAACTATATTCAAGCAAAAACTTAAAAAATGTTTTTAAACATTAAAAGTAACAGAATGAAAATTTTTGGCATATGTTGATGTATTTCAAATAGTGTTTCCAGCTTTAATTTTCTATAATACTAGGTCATTAATGTTTTCCTGAAGAATGCATTTTAATTATGGTATTATTATTTTTAGTCTTTTTGTAAATTGCTTTCTGTCTTCTCAGATATATACATTTGATGATTGATATATGGGAAATTAAACACCTCAATTCAACCTGCACTGTGATAATAATGTTTTAAATTATGAAAATAAGCTTTAGCAAAGTATACTAGAGACAAACTATCATTCTCATTTTTCAAATATGTCTATTTTTCAGCCCAAATATTTTCACAAGTACCGTCTTCTTGTCTCTCTTCAGAGCACAGATCTTCAGCAAGCACTTGTATGTAACGAGTTTTCCATTTTTTATGATTATTTTGAAGGTTTTGACAAATTTAAAACACTTTATACATTCAAAGCACTTTAGATTCCATTTTATTTATCTAAGAATGGGAATTTATTCAGTTATAACAGGAGTTCCATCAAAAGAGTCTTCATATATGTTAATATGTTCCAAGGTACAATTACAGAATTTCAAAATTCAACCTTATACATCATTCAAAATCTAGTTGAATTTCTTTAAATAATTACTGATTTTGGAGGGGTTTATTTGAATGTTTTCCCCCAACACAAGGTTTTATTTCAATTACAGCAATCTGCAAAATCTTTAGAAATATGAATTTTATTTGCACAGTTTTTGAATTGTATTAAAAAGTTCAAGTGATTTTTCACACAAAGCAGTAACATTTTATACATTTTATTTATAAAAAGTGCAGTATCTTTGTAGACATTTTGAATTTGTTTTCAAAATATTTTTTAATTTATTTTTATTTTTTTTATTTTAGTTGTTGTTCAAGTACAGTTTTCTGTCTTTTACTCCCATCCCATTCCACCCTCCCAGTGCTCCCCACCTCCCTCCCACTTCCACCCCCCTTAGTTTTTATTCATGTGTCCTTTATATTTGTTCCTGTGACCCCAAAATATTTTCAAAGAATCAAATATTTATAAAATCCTATTGAGGGGCAACAAAGAGAGGAAACACATTCTATTATGTTAAGGATTTTCCTGGTACTCATTTTCCAGTTTTATCACCAACAATTTTATAGTTTTGTTACCGAACATAATAGGTTCAGCTGCCTGCCACAATGAAAGCCAGACTCATGACCCAGGTGCCGGTGGAAAATGAAAGCAGTTTTATTCAAGTGTCCTCTACATTAGAAGATGGGGGGACTCTTGTCTCAGAGCCCATTTTAACATCTTAGTGCAGGCAGTGTGTTTTATAGAGAGGAGGAGGGAAAGCAGAACAAAGAGATCAAGGGGAGGGGATCAGAAAGTTCTCTCAGTGCAGACTAGCACAGTCCATTCTGATAAGGATCTTGAAACTGGTCAAGCAATGGTCTGGTTTGCATCATCCTGGTTTTAAGGTTGAAGGTCAGCAAATCTCACAAAGCTGAAAGTCTAAGTCTGTATCTTTTGAAGTTAGTTCCTGGGATTGTTATATAAACATGCTGTTTACCTACAAGCTACATATTAGTCAGAGTCAGCATTTATAGAAACAACATCAGAAAAGAATGGTGGGGTGGGTTACATTCCCCATTGTTACAGTTTTGGTTGTCAAATTGTTACATATAACAATATTTGTAAATTTTGACCATTGGGGCTTATATGTCGATTGCAGTTTGAGTGCATTCATGAATTATGTTTACATCATAGCTAATACCAAAGATCTAGTTATTTCAAAGATTTCTCAATAATAATTTTTATTTTTTACCATGATCTTGTACTCTTCCCAATAAATATTTACACCATATTGGGAGTAATTTTATTTTAAATATAATCCTTTAACACAATATAAAATAACATTCACAATAATGTCACATAGTTTATTTTGGAGAATGAATTTTTAAGTTTTTATTTGATTTCATAAATGGAAAAGAAAAAAATTGATAGGGATATAGAAGTAACTGAGAAATGTGGGGAAATGGATGGTGCACAAAACAGGATTTTAAGATATGTTCATTGACATTATCTGTGCACACCTCATGGAGTTTCAGATGTCCAGGTAAATAAATTAATTCACTTGAGAATTGATATTTGATTGCTGTGCTATGTGTCTCGGACTGTCACACTGTAATCGTATTATTTCAATAGGATGACAATATAGTATAACCGGTGGAATTTAGGAGAAAACTTCAAAAGTAATATGTCTTGATCATGAAGTTTTTCAAGTCTAAAATAACTATTTACTGTAGCTATACTAGCTCTTACAAATGTATTTAATCTATGATACTTACTAGGCCTCACAGCCTACAGCCTGACTAGGCACATGATTTTATGACAGGCTCTACTTCCTGCTTCCCAATAAATTTTTATTAGCTTTTAAAAGGATGGTTTTCAGGTTATTCGACAGAACTGACAATTCTATCTATTTAGATCATATGAACTGCTTGTTTATATAGACTGCCTAAATTTCTAAATCTGCACCTCAAAACTAACTTAAAATTTTACTTGTTTCAAATTGCCACTCAAGCGGCTCAGTTCCCAACCCACCATTAGGTCTGAAGTCAGTTAGCTAAATAAAAGAACATTCGAGAGGATGGTATAATATCAGCAGAAGGATATAATATCTTCACTGTCACAATCCCAAAATTCAGAGACCTTGAATTAAATTGTGCTGCTATTTTTAGCGAAGGTTGAAGAAGTCACTCTGTCCTGGTAATTCTTTTCCCTGGAACCTGAGTGGCCTCTAATTTTTACACCCTGCTGAGGGAAGTACATGTGACCCATTTTTTTCTGTCTCATTTCATGTGTTATAAATGTAAAGATATGCATCCTCTATGGAGTTTCTTGAAGGAAACATAATTCTTCCTGTATAATCTCTTTTCTAGGTTGGTGTCACAGGTCAAAGGGAAATGATAGCTTTGTTTATTTTTCGTAAGCTGAAGTTCTATACCAATTATGAAGCTAAATATTCAAAGACCATTTTATGTTTAATATATCAATGTGGAGAGTCCAGGGAGAACATATCTAAATTCTACAGAGGTTTTGTTTGTTCCTTTGTTTGTTTTGTTGTTGTTTTTTTTTTAGTTAATGTCAGCATTCATTAAACAGGCTACTGAATGTGACAGATGAAAGAGGGTTACAATTCATTGACAATCCTCCAAGACCTTTGACTACTCCTTGCACCTGAGAGGACTCTGTAACTACTCTGAGCTATGGAAAATGGCATGAGTGTCATATTGGTGCCAGTTTGTAAAATGGTCGTTCATTGACTTGCTGTTTCCACTTCCTGTCTCTTAGAATGCTTGCTGTGGGGAAAACTAGCTGCCCTGTAAGAAATCTGATTCATGAGACTGCCGTGCTGCAAGAAAGCCCAAGGTAGCCACATAAAGAGAGAGATGCTCAAACAGCCCCCATGTTTGTAGCCCTCCCAGTGCAGGCATCAGGGCTATGAGTGAAAACACACTGCAGTGACTCCATCATCACCTGGCATGAGCGTAACTGTGGACGTGATTCCCAGGGAGAATCACGCAGGTAAGCCAACAGGACTATGAAAAGCAGTAAGTTGTTTTAAGTCACGAAATTTTGGTCAAGTTTATTAAACAGCAGTAGATAAATGGATAGAAGACAGTATTTATTGAGCACTTACCTTGTGCCAGGTACCTTTCAAAACATATTCACATAAATCAACTCATTTAAACATCAAAACCACTCCTGAGATAAGTAATTATCCTTACAGTACTGATGAGAAAACTGAGCAGCAGCAAGATTTAATAGTATGCTTGACATCACGCACTATTAAGTGAAATATGAATCTAGAGTTCCCAGGTCACCACTAAGCTAACCTATCTCCAGGTAATGAGTGAGGCACCATAGGGCCATCTTACATATCTCAGTTTATAGTACGCCATTCACTCCATATGGTACCCCCCTGTTGTGTCTGATTGCCTAATAATTTATGCCAACATCCACTAAACTCATCAAAAATATTTTCAGCTTCATTATATCAAGTGTATATAAACTCTGATGACAGTATAAAGATAAAATTTCAAAGTAAAATTAATACTATTGATATAAAAATAAATCTATATCATGAACATTCAATTACTTATACAGTACCAACCATTCTTCTTCCTTCAAAAGAGAAAAACAAAGAAATGCTAACTCTTGAATAAGAGCCACTTGTATATCATCTTTTATCCATACACCATTGCCAGCATGCATGAGGCAGTCTGAAGAGTAGCATTGAAAGTAAAATACAATACTAGATCACAGGTAGTGGGTTTTTGAAGTGTTTACAGCCAGGAGTGGTAAGACCTTCCCAAAGACGGATGCATGCTAATACAATTGATACAACAAATCACTTCTCAAATTAAAAGTGTTATTTTTCCTTTTATATATCTTATATCCTCAGTATATTTCTGAAATCAATTTTTATTTCACACCTTTCTATCTATCTTTACATTATGCGTACAGGATAATGTTAAGAGCAATTTATATTCCAAAGAAGTCATTTCTTGCCAATTAACTAGGAGAAATGGCTGATTTAGTTCGTTTTGTTTTACGGCCTCAAAACAAACAATACAATACAAGATAAGCAACGATTTACTGTGTCCAGAGCAGTATGATGCTAAGCACCTATGCTTGTGTGCAAACAAGTCAGAAATAAGAATAACGACAAGCTTAAATCACATCATATTATATTAATTGAAAAAGACTCCTCTCATTTTGTCCTCTTCATTATCTAAACTTATTTGCTGTGTCCCAGAGTAAGCTTTTAATTGTACAAGTTTTGAAAATGGATCTAGAAAAAGTGGAGTGGTATCTCTGCCTTTAAGAATACCATATGATCTCACCTTTAACAGGAACCCAATCAACAAAACAAACAAGCAAAATATAACCAAAGACACTGATATAGAGAACAGGCTGACAGTGACCAGAGGGGAGAAGGGAGGGCATTTCAGGGGAAAAGGGGAAGGGTTTGCAGGAACAAGTATAAAAGACACCTGGACAAAAACAAGGGAGGGAGGGAATGGGAGGAAGGTGGGGAGGGCCGGGGGGATGGGCTGGGATGGGAGTAAAAGGCAGAAAATTGTACTTAAACAACAATTAAACTAAAAAAAATTCATTTCATTCTATTCCTGGCCAACTTTAAAAACTGTTGTGGAACATTTCCCAAAACACTCGTCACTTTCGTTAATTTTTCTCACCCATTCACATCTTTGATATTGTCTTTTTCTTCCTACTTGCACAATAGGAAGGAGTTTGGTACATGTTAGCATGCCATAAGCAATGCACTGATATACTATTACTAAAGTAAGATTTTCATAGAACAACAATGGAATATCAATGTCCTACTGCTGAAACCAGTGGAACTGAACCAATTCTATCCTACAATTACTTATCAGAACATTTATTTCAAAACAATTTGTATTATCTGAATAAGATACATTTTGGAATTCAAAGTATTAATATTTTCAAAATTCATAAATTTATTTGAATGTTTAGATGACAAAAATTATCAGAATGGGTATAAAGAGGAGTTTTCAACCATGATGTGAGTGTGAAGCTGATCCTTTTAGTTTTCTATGTATATTTTTTCGTCAAGTGGCAAGTAAGGAAAGGCAGCCAAAAACAAAAGAGTTGTATTATTATTCAAAAATATACAATTTTACAACACCTTGGAAATATATACATCTGAATCTCCCTCCAATTGCTATCAAGTAAATGTCAGAATTATTATCATATATCCATGGTTACACCTTTAGTTGAGAGCATTAAAAATAGTTGCTTTATTCACAGTACTCAATCTGAAGTTGAAATTGTATGAAGTAATTTGTTTTGCTGTCTTTTAAATGATTAAATTTTTTTTTATCAAACTGTATAAATAAAGTGAAAGATACTGGCATGCTGCTCTTTTTGGCAATCAACTAACTTTAAATTATCTAATAAACTAAACCTACAAATTGCCAGCTACTATGCTAGGACCTTCAGTTTATCATCAGACAGTGAACATATTGATTTTAATCTTGTTAAAGTTACAAGATAAAACTGTGAACTTGTGATCAGAGAGCATAGTCTATTTGTTCTTTATCCAAATACAGTCATTTTACAAATAAAAAATAGATACGTTACCAAATAATCATAATTTCATATAAAAGATACAAGAGAGATGTCAGAACCATGGAAAAATGCCTTGAAGTAATTTGACTAAGGAGAATCAGATATGGCATCAGTGAATAGGAACATAGGTGCTATAATTTATAGGAAGTCATCAACAATACAAGAGTAGGAGAAAGGCAATTGAGGCAAAAGATTAGCTTGAAAAGTCTCCAAGGTAAGGTCATGCACATTACGTTTTCATTTCATGTCATCTCGAGTGACTAGATGATACCAGATGGAAGGAGGGGATGAAGGTGACATTAGAGTTGGGTTATTCTGGGCCATGAATGTCATGGTAAAGAATTCATATTATATCCCAAAGGTGATAAAGATCCAATAGAGATTCTAAGGCATGTGTGAAATGAAGAAAAATATTCTGACATCAGCATGTAGAATGGGCAGGGCAGGAGAGATGAGACTGAGGAGCCGGAAACTAGTCCACTACTTGAGCCGAAATGCAAGGAGTAATTGTGTAAAGGAAAATGGATTACATATCACTCAATCTGTACAATGAATGCCAGCATTTTAAATTTGCTCTTTGGAGAATGTATTTGAATAATTCAGTTAGCACAGTCTCTACAGGGCATTTTCTATTCTATCTATGGTTTATTCTTAGAGTGGCCAGAAGGTTTTAGTTTATTCACAATGCAACCTTTTCTGAAATAAGAGCAATTGCTTTTCCCCTCACATTTGCTTTTGTTCTAAAAGAAACATTAAATCTAGTTTTTCTTATGAGTGAAGAATATATTGCTCTCATTTATCAAGGAATAGTCTATACTGTATGATGCATCAGTTAGAGAATTATGCACTTGAATATACACAAAAATAGATGCCCTTACCCTTTTCATTTTGCATGCAGAAGAGAAAGCAATTTTTGTTCCCTTCTCTCCATGGCACTGGGAGGAACGCTATAAACTGCGGAGGGACGGGGTTTTGACACTCTACTACATTCTGTTTACACTAAGGGGAGAGTAGGCAAAATGCAAGAAATTGAAGTCAGTGAAGAAATAAAAAGTTAGAATGTTGAAGTAACATGCCAATTGAGATATCTCCCTCCGTTAAGAGTATCCGTGTATCAATCTGCTTAGTTTTCAACTAATGAATGAACATGGGGCATCTTGAAAGTAACAGTATTCTATAATCAGATATATGGGCCTTACTTTATAAATGATGCCACTGATTAGCATTTATCTTAATGCTAATGATGCAGATTCATGAATCTGTTTGCCTAGAATGCCAAGTTGATGAATGTTACTGAAGGGTTTTCAAATGAGAACCAATGTTAAAAATCCAAACCAATGTTAAATGGATGACATTTTACATTCTCCAGAAGAAAATGAGAAGGGTAGAATTTAAGGACTCACATGATGGATGTATATTTGACATCAAGTAAACATATGAGAATATAATGGCAAGAATTTTATGTAATTTTTCTTACGGGAGAGATTAATTTTCACAGAGGATGATAATACAGATTAGGTACCATTGTAAACAAGTTCACAATTACTGAACTGCCCCAGGGTCTCTTTTCATAACCAAGCAGCCAGCATTGAGCTTCTGCTTCCAATTAGTGAGAAAAAAACCTTTAACTATTATACCCCAAAAATGACCTATGTAGAAATTATTCACAGATTAAAACAAATGAATCTAGTATAATCAATTGATGAAATCCACTTTGAAAAGTAATACCCCTACGTATTCCATTAACTTACTCAATATTTTTTCTACCTCCCTATTTAAGCTTATGTTTGAGAATAGTTTTGTTCATTTCATTTTGGTGTCCACTTTCTTCCGCCCTAGCTGTACTTCTTTAGTATCAATGTTGAAAATAAAAGGCAGGGGCTTTCTAATTCAGTTCAGTTGGAAACAGGTTCTTGGGATGATGAGAACTTCAGAAAAATTTAAAGGTATATCACAAGTCGCTACACAATAAAAGGCGTGGGTATTTTAAATATTAAAATGTTAACAGAATTGTTCTCACTAGAATAGGAAATTGGCTCGGTCAGCTTGGGATGCTATAAGAGAATACCATAGATTCGTGCACGAACAACAGAAATTTATGTCTCACAGTTCTGGAGGCTGGAAGTCCAAGATCGGGGCATCAGCATGGTTGGGTGCCAGGTTGTGGACTGTTACCTTCTCATTGTACCTTCATGTGACACAGAGTAGATAGAAGATGCAATCTCTTGAAACCCTTATGAGAATTAATGCTGCATGACCTCAATCTAATTATCTCCCAAAAGCCCCATCACTTTAACACCATCCCATGGGGAGATAGGGTTTCAAAATGTGCATATTGGGAGGACAGGGACTTTCAGCCCATAACAAGAATTATATGCAACTGAACAAGTACAATTAAATAGGGAGGGCACTTAATAACATGTCATAAAAGGGAACAGAAATAATACCACATACGCTATGTATTTTATTAGTATGTATTCATATAGGGTTGTGTGTGCATGTCAGTGCATGTTGTGGAAAATCTGTGGTCAACTTTTATTCTATCAGGTACTTTCTCTTTTAAATCAAAAGCCTGAATTTTTCTCCAGAAAATAGTTGTTTCAGAACAAGCAGGACTACATTCAAAATGTTTCGTGGTATATTATAATTAAAAAAAAAACTCATTAAAGACCATCAGTGTGTTCAAAGTGCTTCGTTTCTCAAAATAATTATAACTAATATTCTGAGCTAGATATTAAAGGGCATAAGCTCACATATTTTTATAAGTTAGCTTCATTCAGTTTCTCAGAAATTTACTTTGTCTCACAAGTTCAGATTAAATTATAGATTGCTATACTGTATTAATTTTGACTCAGAAAAAAAAAAAATATATATATATAATTTCATACCCCTTCATTTAACCAAAACCACATAGTTAAAGGTTTTAATTGTGCCACATCGGATAGCATGGCTTTTACAAATTCTTTTCATCCATGTCACCCACAAAGGTTTTTCTTGACCATGAAAACTTGGCAAAACTATGATCTAGATGACATTGGTCATTCAAGGAATTAAAGGTAAGTGAAAACTAGGAGTGCTCGTGATAGGGGCGGGGCTTCAAAAGTAAATGCTGTGATCAATTTGAAGGATACATATAAACAGAAAAAAAGGTTCATAAACAAAAACATTCCAAAGGTATTTGTTTATTGTTTTAAATTTAAATAGAAAAAAATGCATTAAATGCAATGCTTGTATTTTAACGATTCCAGAGTTTAGCTCCAACACATCTTAAAATATATAAATATCTATGAACAAATTTTATATAAATTTAAGTCCTTATTATTTTTAAATACTCATTCTCCAGTGGAAAATCGAAAACTGAATTATTCTACAGTTCTATGTTCAGATATATATTTTGTTTTAAGAAGCAAAGAAAGTTTATTACCATGTATAATAAGTCTAGCTTTGAGAAACAAGAGAAAATTGCGTAAAGAGACAGCATTAGAAAATCATTTCCTGAAGAATTATTTTAAAATATTAAATCAAGTTTGATAATATTTATCTTTTGAAAACAAATTTACAAAAACAAATTATAATGGCTGTTTTTCTCACTATAATATACCATGGTAATACTCTTACACAGAATAAAATAATCAATTTCAGAGGGTTAAATGTCATTTCTATAAGTTCAAGGAGTGTGTACTTTGTAAAAACAAAACAGAAAAAGAAAATAAAAACAAAAAAACAACATTGTATTTCTATAAAATCAAAACACTCATATCACTTACCAACTTTTTAACTGTTTTAAATGCCACACTTTATTTGCTATTTTGATTGAGCAAGAATAATGAGTTCTAAAC
Organism: Carollia perspicillata; assembly: GCA_004027735.1. Classification (NCBI taxonomy): domain Eukaryota; kingdom Metazoa; phylum Chordata; class Mammalia; order Chiroptera; family Phyllostomidae; genus Carollia; species Carollia perspicillata. The sequence continues at coordinate 12,836 of PVKM010006337.1, forward strand.
ATAACAAATTCAGTTTTCATTATACAAAATATATGCATTATTATTATATTTCTCTACTTTCATAATCAGGAATATTTTCAATTGTGCAATTAATAAAAAACTTTAAGTTATTTATAGGGCAGGCAGATACCCTTTTATTTCTCAGTATGCGCAACACTGCAATTGAAAAACCAAACAGAATACTTTCTTTTTATTTCTTCTTCAGTTCTCAACATTTTTGCCATAAAACTGTTCAGGAAATTTCATTATTGAAGGCAAACCAGTTGAAAATTCAACCTCCTATTTACTATTTACTATGGCCAATTCAATGTCTTAAAGCATATTGCATATGACTTTTCATGAAAACTAGATTTTGATTTAATTTACAGTGAAACTCTCTTAAAATCATAAAACCTGACCTGAAAAATAATTTGTATGTATCTTAAAGAATGAAAGCTCTGAATTATTGTACATTTGAACTAGAAACTGTGCATAATCAATAAAATGACAATAAACATGTTCCACTGTATTAGCGAACACCTGCAAAGATGAAAATACACACTATTATTCACAAATATGAAGGGCTGAAGAGAATATGTCAATCGAAGGTTAACTAGGATAATGTTTATATTTTATTGTGATAGTTTGTTTTCTTTCCCCCAAAGGGAAGTATTTCCTATTGACTGTGTTATCACAGCTTTAATCTAGGTTTAATATCTGATTGCAATGACGCCTGGCATATGGAAGGGAAAACCATGTAGTTCTGGTTGTCAATAAAAAATATCAGTAAATGATACTCTGGTCAACCCCTGCTCTAAATGAAATAAAAATAACAGGTGGTGATTTAGTTTATAATAATGAAATAAAAGCATTTACAATTGACTCAACTTCCATGAAACCCCTCTAACAATAACATAATGAAAGCTTGTGGAAAACAAAGTGAAAACCATAAGTCATGAACAACAAATTATGATAGTTTTCAAATAGGGAACAGTTTGCAGTAATAGGAGAGGGGAACTTGGCTGGCACGTATCTTGTATAAGGATACATATGTCAGTAAGTGTGATGGTCCTGAAATGTCCCTCAAAGGCTGTTTGAAGCCATGAGATGGACCATGAATAGTCCAGAGAAGAACAAAATCTGTCTTTGTAGAATTCCAGTTATACAAGGCCTCTCCAGAAGGTATCCAGCCATGTAATATGAAAAACAGATATTTACTGAAGAATATACAAGATACAAGAAACACTGTATATAGTAGAACAATGATGCCTCAGTCTCCTTCAAAGTAGGCACCTTAGGACCTCACACAGTTCTCCCACTCACTATCAGCAGTCCTGTTGTATTTTCCTAAATTCCATTGGTGGTCTGAAATTTCTACCCTTCCAAGGTGATTTTACTTTTGGAAAAAGCCAGAATTTGCAGGGCACCAAATCTGGGCCATAGGGAGAGTCACCTGAGTGATTTAATGTTTCACAAAATAATTCTACAAGAGATGTGAAGAATGAGCAGGCGCCAATACATCATGTCCAATAAAGGTACCCATATTAATCTTTGTAAATATTTAACCCAGTTTGTCAATCTAATCTGATTTTTCTCTCAAAACTAGAGTTTACATGTTAAAACTTTCTTTTCTAAGTATTTTTACTAGAATCAACTGATTTAGCTCCTGTGTAAACCTAACAAATAGCCTGACCTCCAAATCCTGATAAACTGATAAAAACAAGTTGGTGAGCTTAAGGCCACTAACCTAAAGATCCCTATCGGGACCAGCAAGGACACTGACTGCCTGTCCAAAACCCCGCCCCTCAATCTCTTTGTTCTGCTTTCCCTGTTTTCCCCTCTCATGAAAACCTCTGCCTGCACTATTTAAAGTGCTCAGTTGTAACCATGGTTCAGAATCTGCCAGCTAGTGATCATAGTTATGTATTCTGTAACAAATCAAAGTCAACCCTGTGCCTTCACCTCTGGGGGAGTTTTCATCGCAGTTGTGAGGAATGCTCACTCTGGCAGTAAAATCATAGATGTCTGACTGAAGCAAATGGAGAGCTAACAGAACAAAAGGAGCAAACCTGAGCTGGAACCAAGCAACGCCCTTTCCAGCCCCCTCCCCTTACTCCTGTTTCCCTCTCTCAAGAGAAACTGCATGTTTGCACTCCCCCTGGGAAGCTTTCCTGGCCCAAATTCCCACCGACTCCAAGAATCACTGGCTTAACCAGAAATGTTAAGACGGTTTTTGAGGACAGGAGTCCTCTCCCACCTCTTCTCAAAATGCTGGCGCTGCAATACATCACCCTCCTTTTCACCAACCCTTGTCTCACAGGTTTGGCTTTCCTTGGGGCAGGCAGCCAAACCTGGGTTCAGTTTCAATAGCATGTTGATTTTTATTATCTGTCAAGATTTTCAGTAAATTGCCACTAATCAAGGATCAAACCCAATCTTTTTTAGTAATTTACACAGAACTCTCTAATCCAGCCCCAGCAGTTTCTTCCAGCACTAACAACTCTCACCGTCCTGCATGCATTTTCCTGCTTCTCCCCCTAGACCCTGAGCTATCTGTAGTACGAGTTCTCCTTGAAGTTCCAAATCTGTACCTCTTTTCATGCTTCATGTGGTGCTTAAAGTGTGTTTTGTTGTTTGGGGGTTCAGGCAGAGGGGATAGAATTCCAAATGATTCTACAAAGCTCAGTTCAGTAATATCTCTGTGAAGCCTTTCTGCCATCACTCTTTTTTCCTCTCCACCAATGAAGTTATAAAATTATGTAATTTTTTTCTACCCTCTATATCAGTGCCATGCTGAATAATATTGAGCATGATGCAAAAGAAAACATTATTAATACTGATCCCATCCTTATTTAAAATTTGGGTATTTGGTTTATCATGGATTTTCACATGAATTTTGATTTTTTAAATATTCTTTCAAAATGTTACTTATCTTGCTTATTGAGTTTTTTGGTGCCTCAAATATTTTTGTGCCTGAGGTTAGTGCTCATTCACATCACCCTAGTCTCAGCTCTATTCTATACCTGCTGTATCACTTACTACACTCCATAGTTATTTGTCTACACATCTATCATCACTACCAGACTGTGACCACCTATAAGGAAATAAAATGGTTTTGTTTCCTTTGTGCATCTGAAAATCAGCACGGTGTCCAACATTAACCAGGAACCCATCTAGTAAAGATGAATAAAAACCAAACAAGAAAAAGAATCAAAATTCTTCAGTCTTTAAGGAATAAAATCTTCCACAAGGAAGAAAATATCTAAGTGGAGGAATGTTATTTCTTTTAAGAAAACCTTAATTTGAGCTAAAATTAAGCAATGCCACTAAAATCAATTTTACCCCCATAAATATCTATTTGTGGCATGAAGTATCAAGTATATCTGTTCCATATGCTTGTATTTAGGCTACATGAGAACCAGAGAGTATTAAAATGGAAAGAAATCTTAGATATTTTTTCACCTCACTCTCTCATTATAAGAAATGAAGCCTAGAGAGTTTAAATGTCTTGTCTAAAACCACACTAGCGTAGATAAAGTGTCAGAACTTGAAGTCAGGTCACTCATTGCTCCACCTGGTGCTTTTCCCTTAGAGGGTATTCACAATTCTAGAAAAGCGGGCACTGGAAAGTAGGGATTTTTTTTCCAGGTCAAACAGAACTACCAATTCATGGATAAAATAAATGACAATTATTTTATGTATTGCTTGAAACAGTCACTGCTAAAGTGGGGAGATGGAAAGAACAACCCCTTAAACTCTTTCCAGCTCTGTGCTCTTATCTTTATCACTAAGTTTTCTCTGATTCATTTCCTTCTGTAAAAGATGATGACTACTCTCTACCTACTCTAATTCAAGATGGGTGACTTCTAATTTAATATACACATTATTCAGATACTCTGTATATGCACAAATGCAAGTTATTTTTAACTGTGGATTAATCATGTAAATATATCATTATACCTAGTCATGCCTGGAGGAAATCAGAAGTAATGACATAGCACTTACTGTCCAACTTGCAGTTGGAAGCTAGAATATAAACCTTGGTACTGAATGAAACAATTCTGAATTACATATTTAAAAAAATAGAGACATGCAAAGGTAGTCTTCTCAGCCAGAATCCTTCTTTACAAATTGCCAGGACTTTAGGCTCTCATAACTCTAATGAGATTTTCTAATGGTGAAAAGTGGCAGGTCCACCACAAGCGTTACAATTAATGTAGCTCTGAGTTATTAGAAAGATAGAAATGATAACCAAAATAAAAAATAATTTAGCCTTGAATTAATTTGATGGAATTCATTGGGGGGAAATAAACTATATATCATCATCATCATCGTTGTTGTTGTTGTTGTTATTATTATTATTTGCAAATAAAATAATTCCTTTTTCTATTAATGATTAGGATTTCTGGTCAATTCCTTCAAATTAACACTTAAGAATCCATGGCTAGCCCTGGCTGGTGTAGCTCAGTAGATTGAGTGCGGGCCTGAGAAGCAAAGGATTGCGGTTCAATTCCCAGTCAGGGCACATGCCTGGGTTGCAGGCCAGTTCCCAGCAGGGGACACACGAGAAGCAACCATACATTGATATTTCTCTCCCTAACCCTTCCCTCTAAAGATAAATATATAAAATCTTTAAAAAAAAGAATCCATGGCTAGCCCTGGCTAGTATGGCTCAGTAGATTGAGTGCCAGATTGAGTGCCAGCCTGCAAACCAAAGGGTTGCTGGTTCTATTCCCTGTCAGGTCACATGCTTGAGTTGTGGGCCAAGTTGCCTATAGGGGGAATGCAAGAGGCAACCACACATTGATGTTTTTCTCCCTCTCTTTCTCCCTTCCTTCCTCTTTCTAAGAAGAAATAAATAAATAAAATCTTTAAAAAAATAAAAGAATCCTTGGTTAATTTTACTCTTTCTCTTTATTTGGTCACTTGATTTATTTAAAATCTTCATGTACAAAAGTAAGAAAAATACCATGAGTTCATTTGTATCTCTGGTCTACAAACCCAAAATCATGTGTCTTTATCCCTTCAACATCTGTGAAATTTATAAGACAAGAATTTATTTTTAAAAATTAAGGACAACGAAATACTTCTGAAAAATTGGCCAATAAATAAGTAAGGAATATGTTCCTCACCAAAGAAATAAGGTGATTTCATTAGAAAAAAGAACAATCATAACTTCCAACAACAATTTCATTCATTGTTCTCAAGGCTAGAAATCTGTTCACATTCATGAGATAATGTTTGATAAGCTTTTTGTACAAATATTCTTTATTAAATACATACATTTATACAAATTTTACTGGGCCTCATATTATAGATATCAATTTGTAAATGAGGGATTTGGACTGGGTGATTTTGAAAGCATAGTTCAGCCCTAAAACTGTTGATTTTTCTAGGAATTACCTGGAGAGATGACCAGGAAGGAATTCTCAGATATGACTCACAATATTTGGCATTTACACATATTAAAGGTCTCAGGCAAAACCGCTCCAAATAATTCAATAACTGAAAAACTAATGCCAATCAATATAATTTCCTTTCTAAAAAATAAGAGCTCCTATTTGCAAGGTGGCCATTTCTCTCAAAATTTTCCCCCAAACTTCCGGAATACATTCATTCACAAAACCCAGGTGAGAGTGAGAAGTATAAAACAAAATCTGGAAGCAATGGAACAAAAAAACTGACCTAGATTTAGCAGCATAAGACAGCTGCCTGAAATTCAATTAACTTGTTATGTCTACCTAATGAAAAAGAAAAGTTAGTACAAGAAAATCTTGATAAAATGCATAACAGAGTTAGCAGCATTCAACCCCTTGGCTACGGTTTTTTTTTCTGTACTCCATTCCTTTGCTGTTGCTCTTTTAATTCTGAAAAGCTCACCTCGGTTATGAAACTGAGTTATAACTGAGTTATAAACTGAGTTAATAACTGAGTTATGAAACTCAGATATTTTCCCCCAAATAAACGTGAAACCACCCAGAAATACAGAATTATGGACACAAAACCTCCCCAGAAGTTTAGCATTTCACTAGCTAATACATTTCACCAGATCTATGTTGGGAAAAGCATTTAAAAAGGCTTTGTATTGAGTTCCTAATTCTGATGATTCTGTGATTCTGATCACATTTCAGACAGGTAATCTATAAGTTCTTATAGCGCCTAGAATTCTACTTTCAGGCACCAACTGCTTTTCACTTACAGAAAAATTGATACCACATTTTCATTATGTTTTGATGTCAATCTTTGAATTTGTACTAATGTGTACTTACCTCAAAGTGGTTATGTGAACAATATACCTGTTATCTCTATCTGTATAAGAGACAAATATTTTGAATATGTTTACAGGCTCTAAATAATTTTTCTCTATTAAAGAATGCAGTGGCTTCTGCTAGTTTATGGTTCATTAGCATGCACTGACTGTTCTATCGAAGTAATATTGCAGGTAATGCTGAAGGAGCTTTCCTAGAGAGACAATGTCTAGCATAGTGTCTGGGACACAGTAGGCTCTGAATAAACATATGTTGAAAGAACACATAGCTGAATGAACTACTATCAAAATAATTCATACAATGAATTAAACTTTGGCTCAAAGCACAAATTTTCAAGTCAACTGTTAAGTCCTATTTGGCCATCATAAGACAGGGAGCGTATTTTCCCTGGTCTCTGTATTTCTTTTCAATGAAGCAGAGGTTTCACTCCATTGGTCAGCATTTGTTTTCTTCCAATTTCCTTTTCAAAATGTTTCGTTTAACAGGAAAAGTCCTTTTCATGCAGATACTAGGTCAGAGGATCTCCAAAGGTCACTGGATATAATATCTGCTAAACAGTTCTGATTAAGGGCAATGCCACTGGGAAATTTAGGGTGGTTGGTTGAGATTCATAGTGTATATTTTAAAATGTCATAGTTTGTTTTCAAATTTCAGTGCATAAGTATGCACCACATATTTCTAATAGCCCTGTTTCTCTTGTCTCAACTTTCCAAGATGGTCTGTATTCTGTCTAATTTGAATGCGGAATTGATTCTATTTAAATCATTTTCTGAAATGAAAATTGGCTCATTTTCTCTTCACTGAGGAATTAATTAACTCTCCCAATAACTGGCTTGAATTTTTTAAATGGAAAAATTACATAGCATTTTTATTTTAGTAAAGAATAATTGTTTATCTTTAAAAACATTTAAAAAGACATTCTGCATTAAGTTCATCATATTTTAGGAAACTACTATAGCAAAAAAATTACATCAGACTTTCTGATTTCTCCATAGTGTCTTTAGATAAATAAACAACCCAATACACCATGTTAAATGCCCCGAATGTTACTGGAAAGAGGATGCGAGCATATTTGTCTATTTTACTTGTGCCAGATCCAGAAGGTGGTGGAGCAGAGGGAGGAGTGGGGGCTGACAACTTCCCAGAAGCCCCTATGGTATTAACTGTGGTCTTAATTCGCTCCAGTCTTGATCCGAACACATGATGGGTAAAAGCAGATCCAACGGAAGCTTGCCGGGGCACATACCCAGTTCTACTAGGAGTAGAAAAAGAAGCAGATGGAAGTGCTCTTGCAGCAGATATAGTTTCAGCTGCATTTGCATGGCTGAAGGGGTTTGGACTGGAAGCTAAGTAAGACTGCGATGTGGCTTCAGAAGATCCTTGGACAACCACAGAAGATCTGTTCGAATGGTTTCCTACCTCAGTTTTGATGCCAATGTCAGATTCAGAGTGAACCAAGGCATTTGTTCTTTTCCTCATGTTCAGATTGGCATTTGTGTTCTGAAAAGGCATAATAAAAATTACATTGGTATGTCATTTTATGGAGATGTATACAAACTTTATAAATTTAAATGTATCAAATAATTAAAATGAGTTGTGTCCATAAAATAAATATTTATTAATATGCTATAATAGATCATCTCTATGTAAAAGCTTACCAGAAAGAAAGCGTATATATTTGAAATGCTGAATCAAATTTTTTTTATTTCAAAATGCTATCCATTCTTACAAGTAATTAGAACTTAAATCTATTAAAAGAAAATGAGACTTTTTGGAGTATAAACTAGTTACACTTGACTTTATTTTAAAGGTTCATGATGATAGCAGTACAGTTCAGTTTTTTCAGAAATAGTATTCTGTGATATGTTGTATACACTTCAGTGAGCTTTATACATTTTTGCTTTATAAACAGCAAGAATCTCATCTATTCTCATGTGTGGATTAACAATAACAACAACCATCCATATGTGTGTGACATCCCTTAAAAAATCCAAAAGCTTTCATTTCCAGATCCCTGGGATTTATTTACACAATCTTATATAAGCAATTATGCACATTATTATAAATCTAGAAATCCTAATGCATTTTAGACTTTTACCACAATGGTGAAAAAAAACACAGATTGTAAATAAAATGCTGTCCTAGATATAAAAACAGCATCACTATATCATTGTATGAATACCTGAGTTCAAATTATTTACCTATAAAAATGTTTAACTTAGCCCTGGCTAGTGTAGCTCAGTTGATTGAGCGTGGTGGGCCTGCGAACCAAAGAATCGCTGTTCAAAAGAATCGCTGTTCAATTCTCAGTCAGGGCACATGCCTGGGTTGCAGGCCAGTTCCCAGCAGGGGACACATGACAGGCAACCATACATTGATATTTCTCTCCCTCTCTCCTTCCCTTCCCCTCTAAAGATAAATAAATAAAATATTTCAAAAAATGTTTAACTTAACATGGAATTCGGTATTTTCCATCAAATTATGTTATATGTAGAAGAAGACTACATTAAAGGCATATATGAGAAATATTAAAATTACTTCTCCTTGTATTTTGACAAGCACAATAAACAACTGGCCAACTATAGATTCTCCATACTAACAATGAAAGAAAGCAAATGCTCAAATGATTCCCCAAATAATCATGTCTGTCCTTAGATAATAGTTTGATTTTTTTGCAAAATTTCTGCTTTGTAATCATGCTCATCCTGAGTCACATTAAGGGTATATAGTAATTACTTTCTATGCCTTCTCCACTTATTATTTTATGAAATAAATGATAGGGGAGGAGATGCAGAAGTTGAGGCGAGAGGAAGGGAGAAGAACACAAGTACTTGATTATAAGAAGGCAGCCTATAAGAAAGTTCACAGATAATATTAATACAATTGAGAGTTCACAGAGAAATATTTATTCTACAGATATAATCTTTTCTCAATACTACACTCATCAAGCAGGTTGAAAGTGTTCAATCCATATATATGTTTGCGAATTATGACTTCAAGATTTCTGAGAAAGAAAGTAAGCCTCACCAAAATGAGAGGGTCTGAGAGGTTTAGAGAGGGTTCTTTCAGTCAGCCTGGAGTGTTGTTCTAAGTAGGTGGTAGTTGAACTCATGAGCAATTGTAGTCTAACATATGGCACCTAATTTAAGTGGAGACAATTTAAACCAAAATTGACACCAACCTAGAAGTTAAATTACCATTATTTACCCTGAATTTTACTCTACAAAGCACATGTAAACATCACTTAATTAATCCTCAGGGTTTGAGTCCCTTTTTGCAGAAAAGGAGAATCATTCATTGATTGCCATTAACTCTAAAATGTAACACACATGGTGAATAATATAAAGAACTGTAAGGTATATTCACAACATCTAAAAAAATCTTACACTGTCATTGGTAAGATAAAATGAATACCCACACACATGGTACTATAAAAATATAACAACTAGACTGAGAAGAGATGGGAAGAGAGTGGAATTGCACAAGCAAGAGAGAAATACATATTTTAAACTATGATCAGATATTTGCATACTGCTTCTTCCAACCAAAAGTTAGGCCATCCATATTCTTTAGAAATCCTTCTTGTTCCTAAGCATAAATTCTAAGAATTAGCGAGTTCCATTTCTGGCCAAAATGGAGCAACAGAGACTGAATTTACTCTCCTGCATGAAATGACTAAGAAAACTAGACAAAATATATTTTAAAAACCCTATTTTTGAAAATCCTGGTTATTAGATAACACAGTACCAGAATCACTGACAGACTCCTGAAATCAAAGTGGCTGGAGTTCATAAGGAAAAGTAACATACAAGTATAAGCCAAAAAATAAATAAATAAAGAGCTCCAAATACCTGAAGAGTCCCACTGAATGTTTTACTAAGTACAGATCAGATATCAAGTGTGAGGTAACTGCTGACGGTTTCAAAAAGAACTACCTGAAAGCATTAGAAGCAGTACCTGGCATACACAGAGCCAGGGATAGTGCATGTTTCTACCAGCCAGACTGGAAAATCTCAACATTCACATAGAATTTTCTAGAGTACTTAGAAGCGATTTGCAAAGTAAAGCTGATCTATTTCTGCCTAATGAATCTTAAAAGTTGAATAAAAATGGCTCCAATTCATCCTCCCTCTCCACATTTATGCCCCTTTTTACATGAGTTTCCCCTTCTTTCCCATCAGGAGATGGAGCTTATTTCCCTACAGGCTTCCTTATGGCTTTCTTTGGCCAACACTATGTGGTAGAGCTGATGGTTTGCCATGTCTGAGTCTTAGTCTTACAAGTCCCTGCTTGCTTCCACTCTCAGAACACTGCCAGCAACACTAGAACAAACTTAGTGTTAGGCTATGCTAATGGAGAAATCCTTTGGAGCAGAATCAGTTATCCTAGTGAGGTTGTCCTGAAGCCAACAGCTAGCTGACCACTAGATGTGTGAGTTTGTCCCAGCTAAGGGACAATGAACTGCCCAGCCAAGCCTAACCAAGATCAACAGTGAATTCTAATTCACTCATAGGTTTGAAAGCAAAAATAAATTATTATATTCCACTTGTTTTGTAATTGTTTGTTATGCAGCATTTTTGTGGCACTAGATAACATATCTAGACCAATTAAATCAAGGGTCCTAAAGGAAGTATTCCCAAATCTCTTATGAGAAGTTCCCCAGACATTCTGGGATAATTAGAAGGCTGACATGCCAAGAATTCATTGAAGACCATTAGGGGGCCCCATTGCCTAACTGCACATGCTAGTTAAAGAACCATGATATTTTGCCCTTTTCAATTCCAGTCTTAAAGAATAAAAATATTTTAAAACACAGAAAGTTTTTAGTAATCAACTTATTCCAGTTCCTCATTTACAGGAGGGAAAATACAAGCAGAAAGGTCATGACTGGCTGGAAGTTATACATTGTTACATAGAGTATTCTGGCATGTTATACAGGCTCCATATGCATAAATGTGGAGGCATTAAATAACTTAATAAACTAATCCTATCCATTTGAGTCACTCGAGCATTTGTAACAGTCAATTATATTGTAAAAATTATTCAAGACTTGGAAGTCAGAAATGAGTACAGCATGTTTATTCAATGTTGTAATGAAGCATTATTTAAAAAGTCCATGCAAGGATTATTAAGTCTCTAGAATTTACTTGAGTTTGATTTTGCTAGTTAATATTGGATTTGAGCCCTAACACTGTGAAGTTACCAAGTCATCTATTAACTTGTAGGTTATTGTCTAGTAGAAAAGACCACCAAAAGTTATGATTTTGTTGTCCTGTAGGATTTTAAACACTTGTGTATTTAACCTAGAGACCTCATTCTGATATTCCATTTTTTAAAAAGTTACTTGTACCTATTAGAAAAATTTTAAACCAGTTTTATCATTTAAATGGTTCCCTCATTAATTAATGAGTTAAACAAAACTTTTGACTTAAATCCATTTCATATTTATATGTCATGTTTTTGAAAATTTTATTCTGACAACATCTACAATTAGATAAATTATAAATATGAAATAAATGTAAGAAGAGACTTAAGGAAAATGCCTGGAGAGAAAAGTAATCCCAAGTAAAAAGAGACAGGATCAGTCCATGGTGATTTAAAAAAAAGAAAAAGAATCAATGAAGGAAGAGGATGAAAATGAAGGGAGCAGTGGGGAGATCCAAGATAGTGGAGGAATAAGTAGATGCTACTCTAACCTCCTCCCAGGACCAATCTGGAATTACAACTAAACTATAGAGAAAGCATCCTAAATAAACCAACTGAACACTAGCTGGAGGGAAGCCTTATAACAAAGGGCATACAGAAGAAACCACTTCACCACAACATGACTGGTGGGGAGCATGGAGTTGCAACAGGGCTGGCTGGGCTCCCACAGGTGGCAGCTGAAGATCAGGAAGGATATTTTAGCAGCCAAGAGGTTCCCCTGAAAAGTGTTCAGTCTAAACCATAAGTTAGGTTCCCCAGCCTACACACCAGAGCCACAAGGGAACCCAGATAATATCCACCTGTGAAAATCAACAGGAATTTTCTCTGCCAGAGAGAGACAGCTGGAGGCACACAGAGCCTTTTGAAGGACCAATGCACAAAATTTCATTTGCAGCCACTTATCCTGGGCTCTGGCAGAGTAGGGGCAGAGTGAACTAGAGATGCTTGAAGAGAGTCTGGGTTTGGTGGTTCTTAAGAGAGAACTGAAGGAACAGTTGACAGAATCTCTGCTGAGTCATTCCCCATACTGCGGGAGCCATCTTTTTCAGGAAGGTCACTCCCCTCCAAGTGGCATCAGCTTGAGGAAAAGTAAGAGCTCCACCTTCAGGAATTACTCTGTCCCAGCATTCAGCTTAAACCAGGCTGCAGATTACTGCTTGATTATTTTAACAGCTGATCAGTTTAACAGCTAAAGCAGACAATACAAAGAAGCAGCCAATATAGGAAGACAAATGAACATACCCTAAATGAAAGAACAAGAGAATTCTCCAGAAGAACTAGATGAAATGTAAGCAAGCAATTAATCAGATAGGGAGTTTAAAGTAATGATAATAAGGATACTCAAATGCATGAAAGAAGGCATAGAAACCATAAAAAAGGACCAGTCAGGAATAAAGAATGCAATATCCAAAATAAGGAATGCACTGAAAGGAATAAACAGTAGGTTAGATGAAGTATAGGATTGTATCAGTGTTCAGTAAGACAAGATAGAAAAAACACCTAGACAGAGCAGCAAAAAGAAAAAATATTAAAAATGAGGAAAGCCTAAGAAACATTTTGGACAACATGAAGTGGAATAACATCCATATCATGGGACTACCAAAAGGAGAAGACAGCAAACAAGGGATCGATAACCTGTTTGAAGGAATAATGACCAAAACTTCTCTAATCTGGTGAAGGAAAAAGACACACAAATCCAGGAAGCTCAGAGAATTCCACACAAGTTAGACCAAAAGAGGCCTACACTGAGACATATCATAATTAAAATGACAAGACTAAGAAAATGAGTGAATCCTGAAAGTCACAAGAGAAAAGCAGGTAGTTACTTACAAGGGAGCACCAATTAGACTGTGATCTGATTATTCATCAGCCACATTTCAGGCCAGAAGGGAGTGGCGTGAAATATTCAAGATGATGAAAAACAAGGATTTGCAACCAAGGCTACTTTACCCAGCAAGGCTATCATTTAAAATTGGAGAAATGAGGAGCTTCCCAAACAAGAAAAAACTAAAGGAGTTTGTTAACACCATATCAGTACTGCAACAAATGTTAAAGGACTGGCTTGAAGAAAAAGAAGAAAAAGAGAAAGGAAAAAAAAAAACAGAGCAAAACAGTCTAACAATAAAATGGCATTACATACATACCTATCAATAATTACCTTAAATGTACATGGCTTAAAATGCTTTAACTATAAAGACATAGGGTAACCGAATGGATAAGGAAATAAGGCCCATACATATGTTGCCTCCAAGAGACACATCTCAGATCAAAAGATACACACTGACTAAAAGTAAAAGGATGGAAAATATATTTCATACAAATGGAAAAGAAAAGAAAACTGGGGTAGCAGTAATTATTTCTGACAAAGACTTTAAAACCAAGGCTATAGTAAGAGACAAATAAGTACACTACATAATAATAAAGACAACAGTCCAACAACAGGATATAACCCTAGTAAACATTTTTGCACCCAACATAGGAGCACTTAAATATGTTAAACAAATCTTGATGGACATAAAAGGAGAGCTCAACAGAAATACAGTAATAGTCAGGAATTTTAACATACCATTGACTTCAGTGGATAGATCTTCCAGACAGAAGATCAACAAGGAGACAGCAACTTTAAACAAGACACTAGATCAAATGAATTTAACTGATATCTTCAGAATGTTTCATCCCAAAGCAGTGGAATACACACACTTTTCAAGTGCTCATGGAACATTTTCTAGAATAGACCACATTAGGACACAAAGCTAGTCACAATAAGTTTAAGAAGACTGAAGTAATTTCAAGCATATTCTCTGACAATAATGCTATGAAACTAGAAATCAATCACAACAAGAATACTGAAAAACAAGCAAAGACATGGAAGCTAAATAACATATTGTTAAACAATGAATGAGTCAACAATAAGATCAAGGAAGAAATCAAAAGATACCTTGAAAATAATGAACATTGGACATAACAATTCTAAATCTGTGGGACACTGGGAAAGCAGTGTCCCATAGATTTAGGGACACTACTTAAGAGGGAAATTCATAGCATTACAGGCCTACCTCAAAAAAAGAAAAAGCTCAAATAAACAGTCTAACTTCATGCTTAAAGGAACTTGAAAAAGTACAATAAACAAAGCCAAAAGAGAGCAGAAGGATGGAATAATAGAGATCAAAGCAGAAATAAATGAAATAGAGGCTAAAGAAATAATATCAAAGATCAATGAATCCAAGAGCTAGTTCTTAAAAAGACAAACAAGATTAACAAAACTTTAACAAGATTCATCAAGGAAAAAAGAGATAGGACCCAGATAAGTAAAATCAGAAATGAAAGAAGAGAAATAACAACTAACAACAAAGAAATACAAAGGATTGTAAGAAAATATTATAAACAACTACATGCCAATAAGCTGGACAACCTGGATGAAATGGATAAATTCCTAGAAACATGTAATCTTCTAAAATTAGATCAGGAAGTATCAGAGAATTGGAACAGACAGATTACACCTAGTGAAACTGAAGCAGTAATCAAAAAACTCCCAACAAATGAAAGCCCTGGACTAGACAGGTTCACAGGGGAACATTACCAAACATTCCAAGAAGAACTAACCTCTGCTTCTCAAACTACCTTATAAAATTCAAAAGGAGAGAAGGCTCCCAAACTCATTTCATTAAGCCAGAATCATCTTAATTCTAAAACGAGATAAAGACACTACAAAGAAAGAAAATTATAGGCCAATAGCTCTGATGAACATAGATGCTAAAATCCTCAACAAAATATTAGCAAACTGAATATAGCAATGCATCAAAAAGGTCATACAGCATGATCAAGATGGATTCATCTCAGGGATGCAAGGTTGGTACAATATTTGCAAATCAATTAATGTGATTCACCACAAATCACAAAACAAAATGAGGGATAAAAACCACATGATCATCTTAATAGATTCAGAAAAAAGCATTTGGTAAAATCCAGTACCCACCTATGATCAAAACTCCCAGCAAAATATTAATGCATGGATCAAACCTAAACATAATGAAGGACATATATGACAAACCCACCACCAGCATCATACTCAATGGGCAAAAAATACCAACACTCCCCTTAATATCAGGAACAAGACAGGGATGTCCTCTTTCATGTCTCTTATTCAACATAGTATTGGAACTCTTAGCCACAGCAATCAGACAAGAAGAAAAAATAAATGGCATCCAAATTGGAAAGGAAGTAGTCAAACTGTCTTTAGTCACAGATGACATGATTCTATACATCGAGAACCCCAAAGATTCCACCAAGAAACTACTATAAATCAATTCAGTAATGTAGCAGGATACAAAATTAATATCCAGAAATCAGTTGCATTTTTACATGCCAAGGACAAACTAACAGAAATGGTAATCAAGAAAACAATTCCATTCACATTGCTTCAAAAAATTACCTAGGATAAACCTAACCAAGGATATAAAAGACCTATACTCAGAAAATTATAAGACACTGAAGAAACAAATTGAAGAAGATGCAAATAAGTGGAAACACATACTGCATTCACAGATAGGAAGAATTAACGTCATTAAAATATCCATACTACCCAAAGCAATCTACAGATTTAATGAAATTCCTATCAAGAGTCCAATGACATATTTCACAGAACAAGAACAAATATTTCAAACATTTATATGGAACCACAAAAGGCCCCACATAGCAACAGCAGCAATCCTGAGAAAGAAGAACAAAGTTGGAGGTGTCATACTTCCTAATGTCAAACTGTACTATAAGGCCATAACAGTCAAAATGGCATGGTACTGGCATAAACACAGACACATAGATCAATGGAATAGAATAAGGAACCCAGAAATAAACCCACAACTTTATGGTCAATTACTATTTGACAGAGGAAGTACACACATACAATGGGCTAAAGATAATTTATTCAATACATGTTGTTGGGAAAATTGGACAGATACATGCAGAGAAAAATGAAACTAGACCACCTTCTTATATCACAAACAAGAATAAATTCAAAATGGATAGAAGACTTAAATGTTAGACCTGAAATCATAGAAATCCTAGAAGGAAACTTAAGCAGCAAAATCTTGGACATTGCTTGTAGAGTTTTTTTTTTTTTTTTTTTATCAGATATATCTCCCCAGGCAAGGGAAACAAGAGAAAATAATAAACAAATGGGACTTCATCAACCTAAAAAGATTTTGTACAGCAAAGGAAATCACCCACAAAATAAAAGGACAACCCACAGAATGGGAGAACATATTTGCTGATACATCTGATAAGGGTTAATATCCAAATTTGATGAAGTACTTACAAAACTCAATAGTGAAAAAAACAAACAACCCAATTAAAAAGTGGACAAAAGGCCTGAATAGAAACTTCTCCAAAGAGGACATACAGATGGCCAATAGATAGACATATGAAAAGATGCTCAATGTCACTAATCATCACAGAAATGGAAATTAAAGCCACAGTGAGATATATCCCACACCTGTCAGAGTAACTATCATAAGAAATCAACAAACAACAAGTGCTGGTAAGAATGTGGAGAAAGGGAAACACTTTCGTATTGTTTGTGGGAATACAGACTGGTGCAGCCACTGTGGAAAGCAGTATGGAGATACCTCAAAAAATTAAAATTGATCTGTCTTTTGTCCCAGCAATCCTGCTTCTGGGAATATATCAGAAGGAACCCAAAACACTAATTTGAAAGAACATAAACACCCCTATGTTCATTGCAGCATTATTTACAATCTCCAATATATGAAAGCAGCCTAAGTGTCCATCAATTATTGAGTGAATGAAACAACTACAAGACATTTACACAATAAAATACTACTTGGCCATAAAAAAAGAAGAAAATTTTATCCTTTGCAACAATGTGGATGGACCGGGAGAACATCACGCTAAGTAAAATAAGCCAGTCAGAGAAAGACAAGTACCATATGATTTCACTCAGATGTGGAATCTAATGAACAACCAATCAACAATAAGAATGGGAATAGGATCAAAGATGGAGAGCAGGACAGCTAGTGGTGGAGGGAGGGTAGTGGGTGAGGGATTACGCAAAAAGGAAAAAGGATTCATGGACATGGACAACAGTGTGGTGGTTGCTGGGGGGAGAAGGGTATTAGGTGATTAAAAGGTAATGTAAAAAGAGTACAAAAAAATTTAAAAATGAAAGTAGAGGGAGCAGTATGAAGTATGCCACTGGGATTACCAACTGAAAACAAAGATCAGATCTTCTTATGTCCAGTTTAAAAATACCAGCAAACTTTTATAGCATAAAGGCTATCTTTTAATCATTGTAGGGTAATGAGCACAGCAGGCACCTACTTCATTTTTAAATAAATTAAAATGAAATGGATATAGCACAGAATCAAGATTTTTTTTAAAAAACGAGGAAATTAAAGAGGAAATGTAAAAAAAAAAAACTTTCAAGGAGACTAAATGGTAACAGAAAAAATACAATGAAAAGTAAAGAATAAAAACTAAAAAAAAAAAAAAAAACCTTTCTATTTGACCTCCAGATTGCTATTTCTTTGTTTAAGGGACAGATTTCAAGACTATGTAGATAGTGTCCAGGGCACAAAACTTATCTTGACTCAATCCCAAGTGTGACTAAGAGTACCTACAAAGTCTCTCAATACTCTACATAGCATAGCTTATAAAAAAGGAAAGCAGGATTGCACTGATTTGAAGCTTAAATATTTGCTCTTTGCCAAGCAACCAAATGATACTCCAGTTATTATGCACCAATGTCTAAAGGTCTACTATGGAAAGAATCTATCATTTTCCATGGTGACAAACCACAAAAGGATTAAGAAATCTTCTGACCTGCCCTGGCTGGTGTAGCTCAGTGGATTGAGCACAGGCCTGCGAACCAAAGAATCGTCATTCAATTCCCAGTCAGGGCACATGCCTGGGGTGCAGACCAGTTCCCAGGAGGGGATGCACAAGAGGCAACCATACATTGATATTTCTCTCCCTCTCTCCTTCCCTTCTACTCTAAAGGTAAATAAATAAAATCTTTTTTAAAAAAGAAATCTGCTGACCTATCTGGCAAAGGACTCACAAGGAATAACATTCGCACAGCCTTCAAGTTTTGAGACAACTAATGCGTCAGTGAAAGTGATGTTATGTATCATGCAGTGTGCAGAGATGCCCCATCAATATTCTGCAGACATGCCGTGGTGACAAACAAGAAAAGTACCTCAGCCTCAGCCTCATTTGAATTTTAAAAAATTATTTAGTTTGAAATCATTTTGTCATTAGTCACAATAGCCTGAAGCAAGGAAACTGGTGGGATAGAGATGCGAGGTGGCAGATTCAAACGTTACCAACAAATTAAAGCAGCAACAGGCAAACAGGAGCAAATCCAAGCAATTCGTCAATTATGACTGTGATCTGACACAATTTCTAAAGGAGTATTATCAACTGCAAAAAAGAAAATTCATCTGCACTTATTATTCAAGCCGCAACGAGATAGAGTGACTAACAGGAGTTTGTAGAACACAAGCTACATTTATATTGCTCAGTTGAGAAGGTAATGAAGTTTAATAAAATGTAATTTAACTCTTCTAAATTAAAAACAAACAAGGCTAATAATGAACAGGTTTATCTTCTAGAATATCAATGAGTCACATACAAAAAAAATCCAATAAAGTAAAGACATTTATTCAGGGCCATTTTGACAGGGCTTCAGGGGCTAGCCACACATCGTATTCGATAAAGAAATAAACAAGGCAGAGCAGCCGAAACCAGATCCCACAGTAATGATTTACTGAGCACTATCGGTAGTGTGTAAAAAAATAGATGTGAAAAACACCCTCCTCAAAAAACAGGCTAACTAGTTCATAAATTGTTACCAGGGGACTCTATCGTACATTAAACAACAAAATGCAGTAATGAAAATGTTGATTTCCCTGTAATTATTGTATTCCATTTCCTCCCAATGATAGCTTCTAATTCAATGTTTGTATATCCACAAGCTATAGAAATATCACTATCACTATTAGGCACTGAAATAAGAAATTTATGTCTTCAGTTTGGAATTACCAGAGAACAAAGTCTTAAAGAGTTCATTAATTTCCTACTTACATATTTAGAAGTTGAAATGTAGAATATTAGGATTTCTTGAAGATATGGGATTTTGTGGTTAATTATGTTATAGAGATTCCTAGTGCTACTTTCTTTTGTCAGTGCTTTATATATTAAATATGTGTCTCTAGGAAAAGAAATCTCTTTGTCAGAGACTTCACTAGTCAGAGCCGAAGTTCTAAGTTTGATTAAGTGGACTTGACCTGAGTGCTACCTGGATGTATACTCACCATTCCTGCCAACATAACCCCGGAGAGCTTAGAGGGCAAAGGACACGCCACTCACTTTCTCCAAATGCAAACACTAAGCTGGATGATTCTTTTTCTTGCTCTATTTTAAAAAACAGCATCATAGTTATTCTAAGCATTTATAAGAATAAATACCTGGGGTTAGTTAAAAACTCAGTCTCAGGCTCTCTGTGCAGGAAACCTTACTCATTATTTATGCTATTGCTAGTGATCACGGTTCAGAAATTGCAAAACATTGGCTAAATGGTTAGGATTGTGGGTCCTCAAACTGGACAGATTCCAATACCGAATTTGCTATTTATTAGCCATGACATATTTGGCAAGCATTTAACCTCTTAAAACCTTAAAGTCCTTGCTAAAATAGAAGTAATAATGAATAAAGATAATACATGTATAAAATGAATACAATGTCCAGCACATAGTAGGCATCAAATGAATATTATACAGAAATAATCCAGCAGAGGACAAATAATAAGATTAAGGCCCCCAAAGGAAAAAGTGTATCACTCATAAATCATTACAGGAATAAAATTTTAGAAGACATTTTTATATATCTATTAAAATATGGGCTTCATTCCAAATAATAATAAAAGTAGAGAACCACTAAAACCAAAGACAGTCTGTGGTGAAATCAACCACAAAAAGGATGTGAATGGCTGAAAAGAGAAATAATTATTAGTAAATACAAAATGCAAATATTTGAGGAAATACAAAATGTAACAGCAAAATCAAAATGCATATTGGACATGGTAAAGGTGGCAATTAACACTAGAGCATATCTTATAACTTAAAGTGTAAGACAACCATAAAACGCTCTTCCATGAAAAAAGTAGCAACAGCAAAATCAGCAACAGTTAATTATTATTGAGTGGTTCTTCTGTACCTGGCACCCAGCTAATGTGCTTTTAGCCAGTGTGCCGCCACACTCACACGCCATGCTCCATGGAGGAAAAATGAGAGCCATAGTGTCTCAATGTCCAAACACACAATGGGGGTTATATAAGAAGGGCATTTTGTTCATTATTATATCAGATTACCAGTCAGTCTCTGTGACTTTTCCAGCTGTCAGTGAAGTCTAGGAACTGGCAACCAGGAAAACAAAAAAGACTGGAGGAACCGTTGTCATCCAAGGCACGGGATGATATTCACTCCTCATTATGCTATGAAAAGACATACCTAGAACATTGGCTCACAGTTAGAAATTCGGCAAACCCAGTTTGGCTGACACACTTTCTAAATATATTGGAATATTAAAAAGAATTGTATATGTGAAGATATTTGTCCGGCACTATGGTGTCAACTCTTTCATCTCTTACTTCAATTACAGTAATCAAAATTACTTTCTTCCACATAAAAAATTAAAAGCAGAAAATGAGGCAATGTAGGGGATCAAACTGGGGATAGTAGAAAGCAACAAATGTCAAAGAAGACAAAAATCGAAATATTAAGAGGTTTTAATCACTGCAATAGACTGAATTGTGTACCTTCAAAATTCATATGTTGGAGTCCTGATCCCTCCTACCCCCATGTGACTACATTGAAGATAGGATTTTCAAGGAAGCGATTCAGGTTAAATGAGGGTGTCATAAAGATGGAGCCCTGATTAGAAAGAACTGGTATATTCATGAAAGCGGAATATACAGAGAGCACTTCTCTGTGTCATATGGAGACACAGCAAGAAGGCAACCATCTGCAAGCCAGGAAAAGAGCCCTCACCAGAGTCCAAACCTGCTACAACTTTATGAAAACTTGAGCTGGAACTTACTAACCTCTGAAACAATAAGAAAATTAATTTTGGCTCTTTAGGCCATCTAATCTATGTTATTTTGTTATGGCAGCCTTAGAAAATTTGGACAAGAGTCTAACTTGACTAAAAATACACTTAAAAGAGATATTTTAATATACTGTTATGTTAACTAACCTTTGCATAAGGAAAAAAAGATACGAAACCTAAACAAACTTGCAACTTTCTCTTTTCAGATATTTTCTCTTTTGTTTCTGGTCTGCTCTGTCCTCTCTTCCCCATTGAGAGACTATATTTTTCTGATAACCAAAGCCTAGGTACAGTCAAGATAAAAGACAGGCAGAAACTGAGATGCTTTGGGCAAGAATTAAGCATTGATTTATTTATAATATTTTTAGCTGTCTTTGATCAGTGGAAATGCTTTTATCTAGGAGCATCTACAGCCTCTGCCTAAACTGTCCAAACTGCCTCAATATAACAACCTTCCAGGGTACCTCGAGTTACTCAGCTTCTCTGCACATTGCAGTTTGGACTTAGCTCCAGATCCTTCTTTAACTACCCAATATTTTTCCCTAAATATTTTTGCCTGCCTTCAGATTATGACTTTATGTGTACCTTGTGCATGTGTTATGTGTGAATCTGTGTATGTGTGTTATGGATTTCAGGGCATGTATTTATTTAAATATTGGAGAAATGTAATAGATACAATTTATAACTTTTCATACTTTATATTAAAAATATTTTTAATTCTTAAAGAGTAGAGCTAATATATATGTAGATATCTGATAAAACATTGTAAAAGGAATCTTACCAGGTTTTTAAATTCCTAATTTAGGTGGTTAAATAAAATCATTTTCTTAAAGCATCCACATTGTATAGAAATGCATTTCATTTTCAAAACATTCTGAAAATTACATTTAAACTTAGAAAACTCTTGTACAGTGTTTTTCTTCTTAATATAGACTTGATATGATGTGATCATAAGGAAATTGTGCTATGATAAATAGCTATCCAGAAAGATTTAGATCCACGCCAACATTATAGGAGGCTGGCACAGCAAGTAATCTGAGTCACAATTTTATCTGCATCAGCAAAGGCAACAGGGGTACTGTCTAAAAAGCAATAATTTATCAAGACCAGATCCTCAGTATATTTCTGCTAGGAAGAAGATTTCACAGTCCAAGCATTATCAGTCACAATCCGTTCTAAAATCTTAGCTTTGCAGTAGAAGGGAGTCTTTGATGAGCCAAGAACCTCACTTAAAGCAGTCTGAGGTACTTTGGAATATTGGCCAATGATTGCCTACTGAATCAAAACATTTATAATACATTTATCAAAGTCTTTAATAGATTTATTTTCAGAGGAAAAAGCTCAAGTCCTATGTTTTACCTCTTGTTGGAATGGAAGGTCCACAATTAAACTTATAACCCATGAAGAACTTACTGAAGACATCGATTCACCCAACTAAATCATTCATTCACAAATACGTATTGAGTGTTCAACCTTTAAACTTATTTTGCTGGGCATTGGGGGTACAGAGATGAAACACAGTTCTTGAAATTTCTTGCAGGAATTATAAATGTAACCAATAAGTGCTATAACCAATAAGTGCTATAAAGCAAAATTGGAGAAATTAAGGAGTATAGTACCTAGCCTGATGGCTAGGAAAGCCTGGCTGTGGAAGTGACATGTGATTTGCAACTATTAGGAATAGGCAACTGAGTCTTAAGCAGGCAAACGAACTGAGGGGAAAGAGAAGTAGCTGGTGGTAGTGGACCTAGTTTTCAAAGATTTCTCTTAGTGGTGTGAAGATAAGGAAGGCCAATAATCTGTGTCAACTAAAATTTGAGATCTCTTTAGGATGTTCTAAATCTGCCTTTTCTCATCTCACTCTTATTTTCTTTTGAAATGGGCGGTTAAGTCAATGCTCTACAGTTAAGGACTACTCTAACATAATTAATGTCCGATACTAGCACTTGCCAGGCAGAAATCTTGAGTCTATCTCTACAATTTATTGAACACTTACTGTAGACCAAGCACTACACTAAATGGTTTCCACAAATAGCCTCACATATTTTTTGCAGCCAAGGAGATATCATTGATACTCTAATTTTTCCAATGAGGACACTGAAGCCTACAAAAGTTGGGTATTTCTCCAAAGGTCAGATAATTAAAATGAATTAGCGTCATGACTTGAATCCCAAGTCCACACTTTAACCACTTCAGGAGGTTGTTGGTAATAGCAAATACACGTGTTTAAGGGATTGAAAGAACGCAGAAAAGCATGTACCTGAAAAATATACATAACAACCCAAACCAAGTAAGTGACATTTACAAACATTTTGACTTTTCAGAATAAAATCAAATTTGGATTTGATTTATTAAGTTTCTGTTATAACCTAAAAACTGTATTATTTTTTCAGTCACACTATCTCATACATACACATGAAAAAAACTTCTGATTAATCCTTCCTTACCAGTATAAGTGAAAATTGCTCTAGAGTTTTTCTAGATTGTTCTTGCTCCAATTAATTTTAATATTCTTTCTATTTTGGGGGGTGCTTGGTTGTCCTATGTGCTTATAGCTATTAGTGTGTTTCCTAACTATGTTCTACATTCAGGCATAAATAAATATATACAAATAAACCTATCTTAGATCATTTATTCTACAGAAAATTTTATTTTAATAAGAAATACAGTCCAGCTGAGCATACTTCTTTGATTGAAGAAACCTATTCAAGTTGTTTTAAAAATGAATCAACATCACCAGTCAAAATCTGCATTTTCATATGATAAAAATATTTTTATGATGTTCTTCTGTTAGAGGGAAGCTGTGCCCCAACTTTCTTTTATAAAATTTCCCTTAAGTCTGAATACAATCCTTCAAAGATGTTTAAAAATTGACTATTCAAATAGATGGTAAACCTGAAACATTTTCCCCCTGGTGTATCGGACTGTGCAACTTCATCTTTAATTGTAACCCGGGAAAAGTATCAACATAAGCGCCAGCTTTTGTTTTTGACTTGAGAATGGTTCTTAAACATGTAACTATCTACAAATAATTAATGTTAATGAAGTCCAACAATGCATGTGCCAAAT
The DNA here is from genome assembly GCA_004027735.1 of Carollia perspicillata. Taxonomy (NCBI): domain Eukaryota; kingdom Metazoa; phylum Chordata; class Mammalia; order Chiroptera; family Phyllostomidae; genus Carollia; species Carollia perspicillata. The sequence continues at coordinate 37,480 of PVKM010006337.1, forward strand.
TATATGTAATGTAAATGTGTGTACGCATGTGCATGCAGCAGAAGAAGACTCATTAAACCATGTATTGGGTAGGCTCTGATATTTTCATTCAATCCCCTTCTCCACGCTTTACAAATGGAAGCACAGTCAATTGGTGTGAAGCCTATGTTGAATTATCCTGTTAAAACAATTCATTACAAATCTACTCAATCTACAGTAAAACAGCACATAAAGTCAGTAGAACAAATTGATATTCTACCATGACACGGGTTGGTGGCTCTTATATTGTCAAACAGACAAGACTCCAAAGAGCTGAAGCCACTTTGGTTTCTCTCCAGGAAGCAATTTGACTTGTCCTGAGAACTAGTACCTTGTTATCAGCTGTAGTTTCCAATGGAGCATTATCAAAACCATTCAACATTTAACAAGGCTCTCATGCTGAAACAGCTGTTCGTCCAAAGTGAAATTGTTGAAAGTTCATCTGAGCCTAGATAATCTTACCTGAGTGAGAGAATAAGGTAGGAGACTAATTTGCATGTTGTACCACTTTAAAACAAGAAAGCCAATTTTGCACTTCAGTAAAGGCAGATTGCAAATTTAGCATGAATTGAACCAGGAGCTGAGTTGCAATTTATAGCAAGTGGCTCATGAGCACATTAATGTACATCACCAAGATAACTGCTTCAGCCAACCAGACCAGAAACGGGGAGACACAAATACCTGCTTAGAAACAAGGGAAAGGTGCCCTCTTATACAAATCTTCAAACAAATCTTAAAACCCAAAGCTACCAAATACCTATCTTCATTATTACTCTTATATATCAGTATATCAGTAGTTAAAAAATGAAATCAGAACCATAGGTTCTGGAATCATATTGATTCAAGATTTTCACTCTGCTAGATACTAGCTACAAGACTTTGAGGAAATTATTTAGCCTCTCTGTGCTTCAGATGTCTCTTGGGTAAAACAAAGATAATACAAATAACTACTTCTTAGAGTTATTTATGGAGTCATGTCTGTGAAGTATGTAACAGACTGCCTAGAATATATTAAGTAATCCATAGTTGTTATATATTATTATATTGTTGTAATTTCATATTCTAAGACAGGTATGTAGATAAGTCCCTGTGAGGTAGAGTGTTGCTATATAAGTTCCCATAAATTCTATAATCAGATATTCAATCTATTTTTCAACAGAAATAAATGTTAAAGGAATACTGTAACTGTCCATTTCAGAAAATGCTGGGAATATATGGGAACCCTACATTTTTTGCTCTGTTCAAAATTCATCTCCTTTTCCATTCCTAGGAGAAGATAGTCCACTCCGTTTCTTGGAGCAATGCTAAGCACTAACTAAAACCTAACTTGCCCAGATCTGCCAGATGAGAAAGAGATAATTAAGGGCTCCGATTTAAAACCTTTCCTTCTGGGCTAATGGATGCATGAAGACAGGAATAAGACCAGGAATCCTATAGATACTGTTCTACTTAAGTATATTAGCAATTTAAAAAATGCTTGCAAAGTCTCAACATACTGTGTACTTAAATTTCTGTCAGTTTATAAAGAAGCAAATGAAAATATCATCTCCACCAATTCCTTGAACTTTGACCCCTTCCAGTTGCTACTCTCTAACACTGTAAATGTGGAGTGTGTGTCTACACACTCTTTCCACTTCTTCGTCATTTATTCTTCAACCCATTGTCCTTTTATTTTCCCTCCCATCTTTCCCTTGAAACTCTTTGTGGATTACTCCAATAGGCTCTTTTTTAAATCTGATTTACATACTGTCACAGCATAATCTACTACTATTGATCATTTCTTTCTTCTTTAAAGTTTTTCCCACAAGTCCCACAATCTAGTACTGTTCACCTTACCTTTCTCAGTCTCCAGTGTGGGATGCTTCTCCTCTACCTAACCTTAAATATTATCTTTCCACCAGGTTCAACTCTGACACATCTCAATGTTCTCAGTCTTCACATAAACAAACCATCCAGTGGCTTGAATGACCATCGTTACTTCAATATCACAAACTCAATGTTTATTTCCCAAATTTTTCTCCAACCTGGAGACCCATATGTCTATCAGGACATCATTCAGATGTACTAGAGGGACACCAAACTTTTACTTTTTTCAATCGCCCATCCACCCATTTATTTATTCAATTATTCAACAAATATGTATTAAGAGCCTATTTATATGTCAGCTACCGGTCTTAGTTCTGATGATACAAAAGTGAGGGAAAGCCCCAAATTTCTACCCTTATGACACAGCCTTGCTCCTATTCAAAGTCTAAATTATGTACAAATATATTTATATTCAATGAAACCGTATCTTTATCCAAATAAATATAACCCTCCTGCTGTATTTTTGATCTGAGACACCAGCACGCTGTCCCGCTACCTTTCCAAGCCACACGACTTCAGCAGTTCTTACTTCCTTCTTCCTCACTCCCTTCCACTAACCTCAGTACTTTCCAAACCTACCTATTTTTCCCTCTATTGCCCCCACAGGGGAGAGTTCTGAGGCATGTTCCACACATACCCTGGGAGAGTCTCTAGCGTGATGAGCATGCTGTGGCAAATCTGCTGAATGATCACAGTTTATTGTATTTTTCTCCCTTTCCATCCCACTTCCCTGACAATTCTTCTTGAGATCACCTCCAATACAAATTGCTTGCACACGAATCCTTGCAACAGTGTCAGCTTTGGAGGAAAGCCAATGAAAACACCTAGATTCCAGCCTCGATGTCTTCACTTATTTCTACAAGCGTGAGCTCTACTGTCTTGCCAGGTCTTTGCACATTCTCTTCCCACTGCCTTCTTTCTTATACCACCTTTGTCTCCCTTTCATGTTCTCTAAGATAGTACCCTATGAAGTGTAACCTGGCATCACTACCACCCTCATCAGAATCCCTATACCCCCACCCCCAATGGAGACTCTAATCCAGATCGTTATATCTTCATACAGCTTCTTAAGCTTTGTCCTAGCTCAGCATGTAGCACACTGTGTATGTGCCCCGCCAGATTACACATTTCTGTAGCGCTACAATAGAGTCTTCCTGTTTTCCTTCCCTTGCTGACTAGCACAGCACTAAGAGATATTCAATAAAAATAAGTCAAATGAATAAGTAATAAATAAATGATGAGTAAACTGTGTTGAAATAAACCAACACCAAAATCATTCTCTCCCGTACACTCAAAAAAGCAAAAACGAGCCTCACACAATGTGTCTCGGGAGGTAAGTAGTTTGGCAAAGCGACATAGCCAAAAGCAGCACTTTTAAATCCACTTGCAAACCAAATGACAGTCATTTGTTCTACCCAGATTATACTTCCTGGGCCACTGCAGTAGTTAATGGACTGTTTAATGAGTCGATCCTGGAATATTAACTGATAACCAGAATTAAATGCTTCTCCTCTCCTATTTCACACATCTGCCTGTTTAAAGGTATGACTAAGTTTTTTGAAACCACCTAAAAAATAAAAGTATGACTGAATGATTGCTGCTGAGCAAAAGAGAGTCACCTCCTGGACCAACGTCCCCCTTCCCCTTTCCTGTGCTTGCTGCACAGGACAAGCATAAGGCCCATGGGCACCAACCTGCCTCCCCAGGAACAAAGTGATGAGAAATTTGAGCTTCTGCTTCTTCACATTGCTGGACACACATAGTCTGTGGCTGAAATAGCTTGTTTAACAAGGGCTGGATTTTTCCTCTCAATCATAGTTCTAAAGCTATCAGTTATTGAAAAGCTGATTTTCAAAGCATACACTGGAACAGCTTTTCTGTACAGCTGCAATGCTATTTAAATCTCCCATGAATATATCCACAAACCCAAGAAAATTCTAAGCTGAAATATGTCTCTTAGAAAGGACATAGTAAAATAACACCGTATGGGGGAAATTCAAGGGAGTGAAATCTGGCCATTAATTGTAATACCAAATTATAACATCAGGCATATGGCTTCTAGTCCCCCGTGCTAAAGAACACCTGAAATCACTAGGTGGAAAGTGGGACTGCAAGGCTCTTTTGTGAGACTCTGACAGACCTTAGCAGTCTGCTTGGAGACGTTCTTGAATAGACCTCAGAAATGTGGATAAATGCTGCACCTTCTGCTGCGATGAGGGCGGAAGCAGATGTAGAATAAATACTAAAGACAATGCTTTGGAGCAACAGATCCATGGAAGACACCGATCATCCTTGGCAAGAACTAACTCTTTCCCCCAAGCTTCTGCTCCGCAAAAATCCCAAGTCCAATCTGTAGTACTACTGTGGAAGCATTCCCAGGAGCCCCACTGGTAATCTTGGCAACACTGATGTCACGCTTTAATCTCACGCAACCAGCCGTATCATTCTCCTGCTGTGATCAAGCAGTCTCTTTGCAACTGTTTAGGTGCCTCTGTAGCATTCTATAATGCTGAAACTTCTTTGAATTTCATCAAAGTGAAAACGTCTAGACTCTAAGCTGCTACATTGCAATCTGAGTTTCCTTCATTTAAGACATTCAGTTTCATCAAATTACCTACCAAATGAAGTTATATTGAGTATGAATCACTATTATAAATATTTCAGAGCCATTCACTTGGAGGCTGTGGATGAAAATAACTTGACTATACTTAAGAATGTTCACTGAAATCATTGACCAATGAAAAGCCATGATGAGAATCGTTCTGCACCACATCAAGTATTGTGTAGCCATGTGGTTCATATCTACTATCTCTTAGCTTCCAATATAATCAGCTTTCCAGGCTGGGGCTAAATGAATGCTTGCTAGATTACTGATTCACTTCAAATAAAAAAATGCCATGGTATCCCATGGATATGATAATTGTTAAGATATAAGGCAAAGGGGTCTACACAGCCTCCAAACCTATCACAATGCCTGGCACAAATTAGATGTTCAACAGATATTTGTTGAATGAATAAATAAATGAATATGGATAAATTGATATCCTATTATTTGTGAAAAACTTACCAAACACCTGTACATTGAAAATTCCACACACACATTGAGTCATCATTTGACCACAAAGCATGAATAAAAAGCTCAGCAGGGCCAAAGAAATATGGGCTCTAATCCATATTCTAAAGCACTGTGCAATTAATAAATGAAAATGTATTGCCATTTTGAGTTCTAGTTGTGCTGTGGGAGGCTGCTGGTCCCTCGGTTTTAAAATACTTTCCCAGCTTACTAAAATTAGAACTCTCTTTCTCACGTTGTTCTTTCCTTTGTTTCCATAGGAAACAGTGACTTCCAGGCATCCAAGATGACACAACATAGATTGCCAAATTAAATGCCACGCTGCAGTTGCCAAGGAGATAATGTATGTCATTCCTACAAATAACACGTTGTTCATGCCTTCATTTCCTTTATCTAGCTTTTTAAGATTTTCTTTGCCTGAACTGAATTCAGATAATGTTCACTGCGAAATGATGGAAACATTGCTTTTTTTAAAAGTGTTTACCCCATTTCCCAAAGCACTTGATCTCATCACGCACGCTGTCTGTGGAAGGTCTGAGCATATTTTATGCCGATTTTGGAACCAGTGATTCAGCAGTTTTCACTGGGGAAAAAAAAATGCATCCTGATTTCTGTCTGCTTGCGTTCTAAGTAAAGGTCCAATTAAGTCCACACCTGGCACTAACATATTCCAGTTTAAAATGGCCCACCATGAAAGCAGCTGCACTCAGTTGAATTTACATAGGAAGGAATGGAGTAAACAAGCAAAAAATGAAAGATAAATGGAAGGAAGGAAGGGAGGGGGAGAGGAAGAGAGGGAGGAAGGAAGGAAGGAAGGAAGGAAGGAAGGAAGGAAGGAAGGAAGGAAGGAAGAGAGGGAGGGAGAGAGGAAGGGAGGGAGGGAAACATGTATATTGAGCACCTACAATATGCTAGATTAAACACCTGTAAGATAAAGAGAATTCAAGAAATTTAAGATCTTGACTGACATCATTCAACTGGCAAGAGTTTGAGTAAGTATTTCAACTCAAGTATGCCTGATTTAAAAGCATGTGCTTTCCAGGTGTCTAGTGCTGCATAACAAACCACCCTGGGTGACCATGGCTTTAAGTAACAACAATCATTTTAACATTATCTTTTGTGGGTTAGGGGGTTAACTGGACTCAGCCAGGTGGCTTCCATTCAGGGTTTCTCATGTAATTTCAGGCAGAGTGGCTGGGACTGCAGTCACTTTGAAAGTGTCCTCATTCACATGCCTGGCAGTTGATGCTGGGACTGTCAGCTGGAACACCTTACCTGTAGCCTCTCCATGTGACATGGACTTCTTTACAGTATGAGTGCTGGATCCAGGAAAGGGGACCCAAGTGGGCCAGCCTCAAAGTCACATAGCACCAACTTCTACTGTGCTCACAGGCCCACTCCAACTCAAAGGTGAAGGAACATAGTCTCCACCTCACATTGTAAGACACGCATGTGGATGGCCAGTGAGGCAAGGGTGGTCTTACTCCAGTCATCTTCAAAATTGTTTTCTGGTGCAACACATTTTTGGCAATATCCAGTAACACCTCAAACGGCCTGAAATTCAGATTTCCCAAGCTCTAGCTGTCTGTTTGGTGGAGTAATTAGGAAGGAAACAGTTAAAATGATCAGTCTAAAAAGAGGAATGGAATAATTCTTGATGTCAGCTTGATGAATTGTAGAAAAACTGAACATGGAAATTAAATTTTGTAATGAGCTTCTGATTCAATTTGGGGTGCATTGTCAATTTCCAAAGCATTCACATATTCACCAACAGCACTAAAATTGTATTGTGGCATATTCATATATGTTACACTACATAATATAATCAAAATTTGCTCTTATCTAAGTCAGCTTTTTGGTTCTTTGCGTATCTAGATAAATGGAAGTTTCCTACATTAGTTACAGGTATACCTGCTCAGCGTGAGGCATGCACATGTGGAAAATGTAACACCAAATGAATTGCTGTTACAAGGGGTGGCATAGGCCACTTGGAGCTACATTCTTTTCATCTTACGCTATCACCTACACTCAATATATCAGAAGGCTTCTGGCTAATATCTTTATTTTCTCAGCACTCTTTAAAATTGTTCTGATACTAAACCTAGTTAGTCCAGGACCATGACGTCATCCAGCTGATCTGAAATAACCATAAGACCTCCATTGGACATTTAATTTGTACTTTAACCATTAAAAGAATC
>PVKM010006338.1:0-44636 GCA_004027735.1 Carollia perspicillata
TTCATTTTTTCATCTAATTTGCGACCAAAATCAACCAACTCTGTGAGCATCCTGATTAGCAGTGCTTTGAACTGTGCATCTGTTAGGTCGGCTATTTCTTGCTTGTTTAAAAGTATTGGCTCTGGGACTCTGAGCTTTTCTTCTGTTTGAGTCATTTTTGGTCAGGTGGCGCCTGTGGAGTATGAGGGTCGGAGCTGTGGGTGTTCACCAGGGCGGGGCGGCCTAGTCGCCAAGTTGTGACGTTGTCTGTGGGGGCGTGGTCGGAGAGGGAACAATGGCGTCTATTCGCGCTCTCTGGCATCCCCTCTGCTGCCTCCCACAAGCAAACTGGGCCCCCCTGCCGCTGGTTCCCAGGTGGGAGGGCCTATGCACACTCCGGGACCCCGCGGGTCTCCCCGGCGACCTCTCCTGTGAGTCTGGGAGCCTCTCCCGGCACCTTTCCAATAGGTGCCTTTAGGCTTTATTTCCCGTCGCTGGGGCCCTGGGCTGTGCGGTCCGTCTCACTGCCCACTCTTGCCTAGTTTATCTGCACGCGAATATGTGTCCACAGTTGGCCAACTGCCCTGTGTGCCTTGCGTGCTCTGCTCGTCTCCTCCCGTCTCCTCCCCAAGTCTGGGGTCTGCAAGCTCCGCGCCACCTACGGCCGCCCGGCGCTCCCGAGCCTGGCAGCCACCACGTTTTCCTGCTGCTTTCTCTCTCCGCCGGCTGCCGACTCCGCCCCTCTTACCGGTTGGGTTGATTGGTTGTGGACTTCCGTATTTCAATTCTCTGTGTTCTGGTTGTGTTATTGTTTATAAATATTTGTTGTCCTTAATCTTGGTTGTGAGAGGAGGTACAGTGTTTCCACCTACGCCTCCATCTTGGCCAGAAGTCCCACTTTCCAATAAATATTAACTAAATTTGCTACACAGCACTAAGCAAGAAAACACCAGGAAACAAAATCCAAATTATTTTCATTTGATTCTTAGATAGTTTTTGAGCACCTATTACGCATGTAGCACTGGACATACTCATGTATGTCCACAATAAGAAACAAATCACCCTGGGAGTAAAATAGCTTGTCTTTATAAAAAAGAATTCACTCAGACAATTTTGAAGAGATAAAACCAAGTACATGTATTTCTAAATGTAAGAGATTAGTTAGTGCTAGTTCTAACCTAAATTCATAGCTCCGAGGGCAGCAAGTGACAACACAGGGAAACAAAGAAGCTAAAGACGACAACGTAAGAATAACGGGGCAATGCTCTACAGCAGAGGTGTCACTTGTTCTCACCAGGGGCCACATCAGCCTCGCAGTTGCCTTCACAGGGCCGAACGGAGAGCTCCTTGCCCCTAGTTAAGGAGTAGTTACATTTACACAGTCCTAAAATGACATTTGGCCCTTTGAAGGCAACCACGAGGCTGATGTGGCCCCCGGTGAAAATGAGTCTGACACCCCTGCTCTATGTCCTCCAACGAAACTGTCTCACCAGTCAGGACAGTCCTTTGGAATGAAGTCCCAGAATCGGTTTTCCACTGTAAATATTAAATTTAATTTGGAATGCTAGTTGAGTTAGAATTTGCTTATCATTGAGAATATTAATAAAATTGTCCATGTTTACTAAATAAAATATCTGATTTTCAAATGGTAATTATATTTTTATTCCTTACTGTCAATACTTTTCGGTAACCCCTATTTCTCACTCATCTTTTTTATCCTTTTCTTCCCCTTCTGATGTCATTTTAACTTAATAGTTGCTACTACTCTTCCAATAAATGCCGACCCCACATCGAGCAGTACAAAGGAGCAATGTCTGGTTTTCTCTTCTAGCACAGCGTAACTGCAGCCACACAGAAACTTCATTTCTTTAATATGGCCTTTCTCCTTTCTTTCCTTTTGACTCAAACTGGCCTCATCCATCACTCTGATTCACCTGCCTCCTTCTCCCTTGCACATCCACTCCCTCAGGACAATGAGGTTCTGGCCTGCATCAAATAATCTGAGGAACAAAGCCTCGGGTCTGTTGACCCAGAGACAGAGTTTCAGCCAAACTAGAGATGACATCTTGATCTCAGTTGTGTTTCAGCTCCAGGCCCAGGAAAGTGGTGAAGCCAGACTATGCAACAGCTATGGCTGACATCAGGACAGATGTGATGACTGATGACCCGCTGCCCTAGTGCCAACCACAGAGACCCTGACCGCGACCCTACCTCCCTTAGTCACCATGATTAATGGTTTTTCTCCTAGAGAACCGTCCCCTGCAAGCCACTGGGAAACCAGGCCTTTGAGCATTAGCTCCTCTGTCTTCGGGAGTGGGCCACTTCCTGAAAACTAACCCTTGACTTTCTTCGCTGCAAACTACTGTTCATCTCTTACTGGGTTCCGATGCATGCAGGCAAACAGACCCCTTTAACCCAGTAACATAACTAAATTCAACTAAAATTTTTTTTGCCTTTGCTTATCTGGCCTTAAGGTTTCAAAATCAAAGGGTAATTGAGAAGTTTAACTGCAACATTGGGTATCAAATACGAAGAATCCACTCAGGTCCTCAAACAACCAAACATACATAAACCACTAAACTAAGTGTTCCATTTCCTCAACTCACTTTTTTTCTTTAAAAATAGCCTTTTATAAATACACAACACTAGTTTTTCTCCTCTGGTTTCCACATTAGTATCATCACTGGCAAACATTTGTTCCTCACCTACTAAATCTGAGGAATATGAATAACTAAGAGATTCTCTCCCTTTTCTTTTGTGGCTAAATCTACATCATTTAACATTTCACAAAACCATTTTTTAAAAGCACAGATAGTTTTAAAAGTCACTTTTGGTGATGGTGAACACAATCCTCCTACACAAAGTCAAATGACCATGAATTAGTTAAAGATGGGTCAGCCTCCCCACCCCACCCAAGGGAGAACAGAAGGGGAGGAGTTTTCTCTGCGGCTCCAGGGCACACTTCTACTAGAAACGTGTGGAGGAACCAGCTGTTGGTCACACCCCTTCCCTCTCTTCACTTTCACTTCAGAGAAGAGCACTGATGTGTGTAAAGGACACAAGGACAAAATGACATAAGAGATTGTGATATAATAAGAACAACCATGTCCTGCCCATTCCTTCCAAAAAATTGGTATTTTTTTCCCCTTTGCTTATCTGGCCATAAGGTTTCAAGGCCAGGGAAATGAAGCCTTGAGTAGAAAATGGAGGGATTATAAATACTAGCAATGAATAGAACTCTCTTCTTTCTTCTGCTGCCAGACTGTAAATTGAAAAGGCCACACAAGACCAAGGTGAGGTGTGGCAGAAAAGCTACACTGAGCTACTCGGGCCTAGTTTTAATGTAAGCCTTAAGCTATAAAGGAGTGGGCAGAAAAGGACAGTCCATCCTCGCTTTCCCGATTCTGTGGACCAGAAACTTTGGCTAGCAGTAAACTATGTACATGGGGCACATACACATATAAAAATAACAGATATTTTATTAAACACTTACAACGTGTCAGGTAGTCTTCCAAGACCTTGACATGGATTAACTCCTTTATCCTCACAACAACACTATGAAGTAGATGGTAATATTATCCCTACTTCACAGAGAAGGACACTGAGCCACAGAGAAGTTAAATAACTTGCCCAAAGCTGCACAGCTATAAACGGGAGATTGGGGAACCAGGCACAGGCAGTCCACCACCATCCCGTACATTCTTTGCCATGATACCATTGTTTATTCCTCAAAACCCAAAAATCTGGGGTGCAGAAAATTACATAGGGATTTGAAAATTCAACCCTACCAAGGCTCAAAGATCAGAGGTCTATTAGCATGAACTCCATCCAATACCATGGATTCTTTGGATGGCAACCATCATAATACAAGTCTTATATGCTCACTAGGCAACAATTCCATCACATCTTCCTGAAAGTAAATACTGACCAGTCAGAATTACTCTTTTCTCACAGGAGAGGCTAATGAGGGCTGTAGTTGTCTTAATTGCGCTGTTCTTCAAACGATGCCCTTCATCGCAGATTAGAAGATCAAATTTTATACTCTTAATTTGATCCAAGGAACGAAGTAACATTTCATAACTGATGATCAGGACAGAATAAAATGGAGATTTGATGAATTCTTCTACTCTGTGGTCCTTAAAAAAAAAAACATTTAACAAATCATGGGAAGAAACTGTGAAATGAAATTTAAGGAGCATTTTCTCACAGCCATTAATCAAGTATTAGAATACATTAACTCAAAGCCAAACTGCATGCCAAGATTCCATTTTTCTGCAACGGAGGTGGAGAGTTACATGCACTTGGAAAAAAACTTGTACAGAGAGAGTGAAAATTGCAGTATTGATTTGAAAAACTAGATTTAGAAGATGACCAAGGTTAAACCTTTAAGTCTCTTACCTGATCTACAGTAAATATCTTGATCCTTTCACTTCCTAACCATTTTTGAAATTCTTTCCTCCAATTTTTCACCAAGCTTCCAGGTGTGACAATAAGCGTCTTCCTTATTATTGGTTTGCCTCCATAGGGTCCCTGACACTGCAGAGTCCAGATGAGCGAAATGCATTGCAATGTTTTCCCTAGACCCATTTCATCAGCAAGAATAGCTCCACATCTGCCATTCACTCTGTTAGATAGTAATTATAATTCTTTAATCACAATAGGAAAACATTTTATGCCCCTAACATCATTAGTTATTAGTCAAGAACCAGAAACTGATATTTTGTAATTAAAACAAATTCTACCCCCTAAACACTTTCTCTAGTTTTTCATTCAGCTGATGTACAATATACCTCTTTTGCATCTTTGATAATTATATTCATTATATATTTATTATGTACAAAATTACTAAAACAAATCTAAGTTAGAGAATTGAATCTAAATTATCTGTTACTATTATATGTATATATTTAGAGAGACTAGAATATCAGTTTTATATCTACAGTTGAATATTTTAACTGTGCTTTTCACCACTAACAATTTAAGTGATTTTTATCAGTTTTGATATTAGGTATCAAAACAATTAAAATATATTATAACCTTAACCAGCAAGAGCTATCGAGCTGTATTTATGATTCTCTGATAGTAAACAAAAACCTCAACCCAAAATTTCTCCCTGTACTACAAGAAATATTAAACACTAAATAATCTAATATACATAACTTGGTAAGAATGTTATCCTACAGATCTACTAAGTTAATGCAATTTGAAATTGAATATTATAAGTGGTATTTCATGCCACTTTATAGTTTTTAAAGCCCTCTGACATGTATATTTAAAAAGTTACAAAGTCCGAGGGAATTAAGGATATTATCAAAAACAAGTATAGTTTGTCAATCATTCTATTCCTTATTGCTAGAAATAACCAAAAAGCAATTTAGTTTCTGTTTTCCATTTCAAAGTACAGAAATAAAATTACAAACTGTAATTTCAGCCCCGAACTATAGCCCCTATTATCATCCGTGATCAATAATTTGCCAAGGCAAGACCAAATGCCAGCTGAGTGACAGAGAGAAAATAATGATCCATCCTTTCATGGTGAAGGGAAGACAGCATGAAAGACTCCGTTCACTGAGAAGACGCACCCTGAGCAGAGTTCTAAAAGGTGAATAGCTCACTACACAAATCGAGTTCAGTGTAGCTGGAACTTGAACTGAATTCCAAGCACGGAAACACAAGGCTATGAACCCGGCAAGACAGGCAGAAAACAAAGGATGAAGATGCTTGTCCTTGAAAGCTCAGACTGTGTCCTGTAGGCCAGTCTCCTAAACACCAGTCTTTCGTGACTACTATCACAACTTTTGCCACATGTTTTTATTTATTATTTTTCTTTCAATCAGCACTTTTAATTTAGATTTATTTTAAAACTTCCTAGGCTTAATGTATCTGTGAAACCAGAAGTTAAATGTGCTTTTTTCCCCTAATAATACATTAGCTAAAATATGCTACTATTAAAACTAAAAACCAAGGCTTGTTCACATATACCTAAAACGACCCCACACACCACCCGTGCATATCACATATCAGCAAAAGTGCTCTCACTTCTGAGAGTCTGAGTGACTTTAAGCAAAGGAATGCCATGTTCAGAACTGTTTTCAGAAATATCAAGCTGGTGGAGATAAGCAGAACAGATTTAAGGAACATGAGAAGCAGATACACAAATTAAGAGTCACTACAATAATCCAGATAAAATATAATTTTATCACATCAGTTACCACAGATGCTGCAGTGGGGTGCCAGAAAAGACTAAGAATCAAACCTATTTAGAAAGTCAAAATAATGAAAAGTTCGGGGCTGATTAGATTTAGAAGGTGAAACAGAAGAAATCAGAGATGATGCCCAGGCCAGCTGAGATAGGATCTCCAAAGAGAAGAAGAGCACATGAGAGAGGAGTCCAAACAATTTCCTGGAGACAGCCTTCCCTTACCCTGTCACCATTCGAGAGGCTCTTAGAGTTTGGGAGAACTGACCTTCCCAACTCCCTAACAAATGAGCAATTTAAAAATCAAGGTCCTACATTAAAAACAAAACAGCCTTGTACGGGTGGCTCAGTTGCCTGGAGTGCCTCCTGTACACCGAAAGGTTGAGGTTCCATCCCCAGTCAGAGCACATGCCTGGGACGTGGGTCTGATCCCCAGTTGGGGCCCATGTGGTAGGGAACCCATTCACATTTCTGTCTCTCTCTCTCTCTCTGGAACCAATAAATACCAATCCTCATGTGAGGATTAAAAAGAAAAAGAAAAAAGAACTGGAAGGAAATATACCAAGATCTTAGCAGGGAGCGACATTTGATTCTCATGTCCTCTGCTGTTGCTGTTTTGATGTGGAGGGGTGGCCTTCTATCATATCTTTACGAGAGAATACCAGAATTCTTAAACTTAAAAGGAGAGAGATCCTTTTTTTTTTTTTTCGAAGTAGAGGTGAGATAAGAAGAAAACCTTTTTCTAAAATTCTCACAAGGAGAACTAAGGCTTCCTCCACTTTGTACGCATACCCCTTTATCATACTAGCAGTGAGCTCTTACTGTACCACATTAAGGTCGACTGCATTTATTTGTTTCTTCAAACAAAGAGAGAGGACCATGGTCCTGACTCCTGTACGCCCGGCTCCTAGCAGGATGGCTGGCACACACATGAAGAACCACTTCTGGAACAAATGAACACATTAAGCACCACTGACCATTCCAACTAAATTTAAGGTGGACCCTCTGAGAATCATTATAATCGGGCTTTCCCTAGAAAACCATTATGTTACAGGCTAACTCAAAACTCAGATTAGACTCAACAAATGATTAATTTTCCTACCTCATTCCCATCACACATTCGTAAAGGAATATAATTCCCTCTTTCTGATGTGGTCGCAGATGATACGCAAGGTGAGGATCTGTCACGACATCCACAACAGGGAGACGGTTCTTATTGGACATCCACTGATGATCACTGCCTGGTCGTGGCATAACAAGGGAATCTTAAGAAAAAGATTGAACAACAATAAAATAATTTAAATTTAAAAAAAAGAAAAAGAAAACTATAATTATAAATTAATTGCAACTTCCCTTTGCTAGCAACTACATTCTCTTGCTTTAATTGCTAGCAACTACATTCTCTTGCATAATAAAAATAGAACTGTTTGTGATCATTTTTGGCAAAAAAAAAAAAAAAAACCACAAAGCTTCAAATTTAGTAATACTAATGTTAAGCAAGAGGATACAATTTAAAAATAAAACCTCATGTATTATTGATGTAAGATTTCCTGCAAAGAATTACAAACAGTTTTCCAAACTTCATATACTCAAAGTGCTCTGAAACCGCTGAAATTCACTATTGTCTATTAAGAAATTCACTAAGCCATGACATTTAATAGTTCAGTACTAAAAGCAAAGAGAAGTATTTCCAACAAAAAGCATAAGCTGGGATTTTGCCAAGATACGCTTGCTAATGCTCACAGCTCCTGATTCCGGAAAGGCTCCCTAAACGTAACACAAAGGCTCCCTTTATGTTCAGCACTGCACACACTAACAATGACCACTGCTATTAATCAGAAGAACTGAGAATTTTCCTTGGACTTCACCACCATCATTTGCTTCAAGTTAATTACTATATTCATGAATGTCAATCTTATGAATCTCTGCAAAGCACCATGAAGTAATCATAGAATAATAATGTAATTCTTTAGAAATATGCTAATACAATTTAAAAGATTTATTAAAATACCACCAAAACTACAAAATCAAATATAACTAGATAGCAAGTCTCAACTGATAAATCTGATGTTACATAATAAACCCATCGAAATTATTTTTAATATATTTATGTCTACACCATGGTTAAAAATGAAATAGATTTTTAAAAAGAGACCAATGAAAAGAAAAGGAGAGAAAGACAGGAGATGAGGGGGGAAGATAAAAAATAGGTTCCTGTAGATTAAATACGTATCCATCAGTGAGGAAATAGATGGTCACAGGAATGAAAGTCTTGTTGTGTTTACCATTAACAGTTACCCAGAGAAAAGTTTTCTGTGGATTTTCCTAGGCTTCTGAGCAAGTAAAAACAACTCTCGTGTCTGAGGTTCATTCCTGGCAGGTAGGGGATTAGGAAGTGAAAATGGAAAACTCAGCCCTTGGCTTTCCTCTGCATCCCAGCAGCAAAGCAAGAGTGCACTCCTTGTGGATTTCCAACCCCCCCCAAAACGGCCCCATTTATTCTATCTTTTAAAAAGGACAAAGGGGAAAAAGGAGAAGATAAAGAGCTATACTGCTCAAGCCAGAAGGACTGTGTGTAGTCACCTAACGAAGCACCCACCTTGAAGATAAATCTACCATGATGATGGGACACCAGTTCAATATTTAAGATGCCCCTCTAACCTTCACAGTGAGGCACCACTTAATGCTGACAAAATCTCTCATGCTTTAGTTTTACGTCTACAACCTATTTCTATCCTTGGCAAGATAAAATAAATGAGAATGATCAATTACACATCATTTACACATGTATGCATATATATAAATTATTACAAGAAATTTTTCATTTGCTCAGTCAACAAATATTTATCCTATACAGTATATACCAGGCATGCTAAGTCTCTAAGGTACAATAGCTACTAGAACCTACATTTTACACAGGAGTAGGAAACATTAGTGAGGGAAGTAACTACCCCAAGAGGTCAAAGAACCAGTTAGTTCAGTAGCAAAACCGGGATTCTAACTCACATCTCTAAATAAGCGTTCTTGCCCATTCCCCACCACCCTCTACTATGTAACAGGAAAATAAAGGAAAGAAGGAAGCTTGTTAAAAGAGCAGGTGTGACAAAATATTTAGATAAAGAAAAAAAAACAGAAGCATAAACTTCCACTGTCTGTATTTCCATTCAGTCTCAGTAAGTTCATATAAAGGTGGGAATTTTTAAGTTGGGGTTTTTATCCCAATCACGCCAACAATTACTTGAATTTAGACAAGTTAGTTCATCTTTCTGGGCCTCAGCTTCTGAAGTGATTGATCTAAGTGATCTCAAAGGTCCCTTTATTTCAAAAATTCTGTTTCCACAATACTTGCAAAAAGGGAAAATAATTATGTTACTTTATACACTTCCATTTTACTACTATTATGAAAAAAGCCTACTCTATCCTCCAACTATTCCACTAAATATATTCAAATTTACCTGTCTCCTCCCCACATGAGAAGCTCTAATGAGTTTTACCTCTGGGCCCATTACAAAAAGATACTCAAGAAACACTTGTTGAGTGAATAACCAAATTTTATAAATAAATAAAAAGAAAAAAGATTTTTAAAAAACAGGCTGTTTCATTTTTTAGTGTGATTTCTGATTAAATTCATTAATGTGAAAATTAACTGATTAAATTCTCACTAGTAAAATGTGAATTCTTTACATGACATCTTATTACTTAATATTTTAATATTATAACACATATAATCAAGACACAGTCTTCAAAATGGAAGTATAAAAAACATAATCCTGACTCATGAGTTTACTAATTTTCCCCTTACTAAATGTCAGATTTTATCCAAAATCATACATATGTAATTATGTGCGTATACATCTATAATTTGCATATTTTCCTTCAATGCGTGTACAGAATTTTGATTACTGTTTCCTGGAATTATGAATTCACTTATAAAATTATTCTCAAGCTATACACTGTTATTCAGCATCAGCATTACCCCTTAATCAAACCATAGATCTGACAAATAATACATACTTCCACCTGAAAACATTATTCTAAGATTTTATTTATTGTATTTTTAGAGAGAGGTGAGGGGAGGGAGATACACAGGGAGAGAAATCCCATGTGCAAGAGAAGCATGGACTGGTTGCCTCTTGCACGCCCCCAACCAGGGACCTGGTCCGCAAACCAGACACGTGCCCTGGCCCAGAATCGAACAGGCAGACCAACCTTTCGGTTTACAGATCAACATCCAACCCACTGAGCCACAACAGTCAGGGCTCACCTGAGAACTTCATAAGAAAATTTCAACTTTAAATTCACATACCAAAAATCTTTTCACAGGAAAAACAGAATATTCAAACTATTTTTTAAATCTTACTTGGGGCATGTGGGTCATGGCGTGGTTTGCAATTTTGGAAGCTCTTCTGCCTATTCTCCTTTGAACCTGGTTTATAAACACCTTTTAAAGGGTTAGAAAAACTCTTCTTGGCAGCTTGAGAAGAACTTGATATGGCAGGACTTCCTCCTCCAAGCTGAAAACACCTGCCACTGCTGAAATCATCTGGGGAGATGATACTCGTGACTTCTATTTCTTTTCCACCAATGATCATTGTATGGCCCTCTTCAATCTTCTCAAGCTCTTTGAATTTATATCCAGTGCCTTTAAATTGAGAACAAAAAAAGTTAATTTAATTTACTGACACGTTAAGATGGCAATCAACGATACCGTAGTAACCGCCTCATAACCGTACAGAATGAAAACTGCTTTGAATTCAAACAGCCTTGTACAACCCATCGGCCAGAATGAAAATAAAATGTATCATTTTTGGGGGGAAAGACAAAAAACACTAAGATACCAGAAAATATAAATAATATAACTATAAAAATTAGCCAAGATTTAGAGAAAGCAAGGGTTTTTTTAATTGTTGAAAATAAAGCCTACTATATACTCTTATACCTTTACCATCTCTGTAGAAAATCAAGACAAGAAAAGAGTCTGGACTGCTAGACAGACCCTCCTTCCTTGGGAACAAAATAGAGAAACACCATGGCATCCCTATTTCCACTTATAAGCTGGAAGTGTGAAGGATAACTAGTGATAAAAGCATCTGCTACCACAACCTTCACCATAGTGTTCCACACGAGATAGGAAGGTTGAAACACAGCTGTGGCAAGAGGCCACGGATCATTCAAGATCTAGCTCTGAGTAAAAAGTGGGATATTTTAATATATCAAGCTTGTTTGAATTATTACTAATTCAACAGACATTATTAAGTGTTACCATGTATAAGATGCTGATGGAATGTAGATGAGTAAGTCAGAGTTTGCTCAAAATGAGCCCATTGACCAGATAGCTACTGATGAAGTTTTAGACCACTAAGCCTATCTACATGAAATACAGTTACACCATGATTACAGCAGGGCAAGAACTGTGCCGGGGTGTCCAGCCTTTTGGCGTCTCTGGGCGACACTGGAAGAACAGTTGTCCTGGGCCACATTAAATAAACAAACACTAATGAAAACTGATAAGCCAAGAAAAAAGGTAAATTTAAAAGTTAATTTATGACTTTGCGTTGGGCCACATTCGTAGCCATTCTGGGCCACATGAGGCCCACGGGTGGCGGGTTGGACACCCCTGGCAGACGACAAACTTTTTTAAAACTCTAAAAAATAAAACACTCACGTTTTAGAAAATATGGCCATTTTAAACTAGCTGGAAATTGCTATAATTTGCCCTATTAAAACTAGGCTAAAACTTATAATCTATACTAACTGGTAACTTACATATATTCCTAAATGATTTATAGGAATTTATAATGGAGCACTTTTTAATTTTAATGCTCCAATATAGGAAAAAATTAGTTAGCTGATGTTCCTAAATGCCAAAGACCAATTGCTCTACTCCCCAAACTGTCTGAATTCAGCCAGTCTTGACCTCTCCAGATTAATGAACATTACAGGTTTATCTTCTTCACATACGGTAGCCCCTCTGTTTTCCATGGGGGTCACATTCCAAGACCTCCTCTGGTTGCTTAAAACCATGCATAGTACCAAGACCTATATATACTATGTTTTTACCTATATATACATACCTATTATAAAGTTTAATTTATAAGTTAGGTATAGTAAGAGATTAACAATAACTAATAATTAGAACTACCATATTTTTTGGATTAATGCACTTCCTCCCTCTTCCAAATTTGGGAGGAATAATGGTTGTTAATGCTGCTGCTGAATTCTGTTTACATTTACATCGGTGAAATATTATGTTATTTATGTTATTAAATATTTTACCACATTTTTTGCTTCCAAGGTTTTTTTGTTTCCTATTTTCCTCCTTTAAAACCTAGGTGCATCTTACAGTCCAAAAAATATGGTACAAAATACTGTAATTAAAGTTATGTGCATGTGGCCTCTTTCTCTCTCTCTCAAAATATCTTATTGTATTATACTCACCCTTCTTTTTGTGATGATGTAAGATGATAAAAATGCCTTATTAAGCCAAGAACGTCTACCTTTTCACTTAAAGAAAGCATCCACCCTCTTGTGCTTTGGGGTCATTGTTAAGTAAATAAGAGTTACTTGAAAATAGGCACGACTGTACCTCCACAGCCCAGAGGGCTACTAAGGGACTAAAGGGCGGGTAGCATATACAACAAGGATACTCTGGACAAGAGGAGGGTTCACGTCCTGGATAAGATGGAACAGGATAGCACAAAAGTTCATCATACTACTCAGAACAGAGCACAACTAAAAATTTATAAATTATTTATTTCTGGAACTTTCCAGTTATTGATAATATTTTCGAACCATGGTTGACCAGAAGTAACCGAAACCTCAGAAAGTGAAACCAAGGATAAGAGGGGACTGCAGAATCCAATTATATTCATCCCTTGGTATCGGTGGGGGACTGGCTCCAGTACCTTCTCCCCTTGCTCCCCGCCCAAGACACCAAAATCTGTAGATGTTCAAGTCTCTTATATAAAATGGTGCAGTATTTTCATATAACCTAGCATACAGGCTACAGCAAGGCATGCCTATACATCACTTCATTCATGTGGATTCAGCACAGGACCTGACACATGGCAAATTCAAGTTCTGCTTTTTGGAACTTTCTGGGATTTTTTTTCAAATGTTTTCAATCCAAAATTGGTTAAATCCAGGATTATAAAACCCACAGATACAGGGGGCCGTCTGTACTGTTCATCTCAGTATGGAAATAGGAGACAAGAATAAAATTAATTTTGAGGCATCTCCAGAAATCTCTGTAACTCTAGGATTTCTCATTTCACTTTTGATTTTTAGTGATAACTTTCTCAAACATCTTTAAATCTCTATCTAGAAAGCTTTCTTCAAAATCCTGACCTTTGTTTCCCACACTGTTTTTCTGGGTGTTGTGTGAAAATGGCCAGCTGAGCCTGACTGCATCACGAGCTACCAGCCCCTGCAGCACTCCAGCCCTCAGTGCTGGAGTTTCCCAGGGTCCATCCCTATAACAACAGTCTTTAAACATTGTACGTCCAATTTATTTAAAAGAAAAGCTGCCTGAATTACAAGCCAAAATTTGCATTATTAGTTCAAGGTTGATATACTTATTGTTATAAATTAAGCAACCAAATCTTATGTTTGAATGTTTTCATTTTGAAAGCCAATCAAATCACCTTTAATATTTAAATTGGTGGTTCTCAGCCACTGCAGGATATTAGAATCACCTGGAAACCTGAAACATACATACACTCAGTCCCTCTCCCCACCCTTCAGGCCAAATAAATCACAGCCTCAGAGGTCAGGGCCTAACCACTGGTATTTTTTTAAAGCACCTTAGGTGACTCTAACTTGTACAGATAGGGTAAAAAACACTGTTTTAAACCTAATTTGCACTTTTTGCTACTTGCAACTAAAACATCATTATATTATGAACCATATACAGTACAATTTATAGGTAAAAGATATTCTAGGGTAATTTTGATAATTTTTACTTCTCTAGTTGGCTTTTGAATTTGACTAAAAAGCATGAACAAGTTCCCCAAAAGCCCAGCCCCTATCTCTCTTAACCAACGCCATGCAATGAATGTGTGCTGCAATTTTTCTAATTCCTCTAAACGCTGAGCGACACTGTGGAGACAGTTGTTCAAAATTTTTATAATTTAAAAACATCTGTTGCAGATAATGCAGTTTTGCCTCCACTCTTGTCGCTGTCAATGGCCTTCAGATACTACATTCATGAAACTGTGAACTACTTTTAATCCTCCCCTGCCTGTGCGCCTTTGCATATGCTATTTCCGCTTGTATGTGTCCTTTGCTCATATCCAACACAAAACTGTTCATCCTTCCAATACTACCTTACATAATTACACCTACAAAGATTTCTCCTAGCCTCCTAGGCAGGCATAAATGGTTGTTACGTGTATAATCCTATTGCACTTAGTAAAATTCTCATTGAAACAATTACCTTATTGCTTCCTAATTATCATTTACATTGGCCTATCCCCACTAAACTATAAATGATATTCATCTTTCAATGTTTACTCTTAGCATAGTGCTCGACACATAACAGTTACTAAAAACAATAAACTTACGAAATTTTTAAATGAATGAATAAACATGTAGAACAGATTTTATAATTATGGGTCACATTCAAAATTGAACATTAAGAATCACTGCAAAAAACCATGGTGGGTGTTAGGCATTCTGAATCTGTGGGCTAGTCTGTATCAGCACAAATCCTGCTGACAACATTTTACAGTAGAAATAATGGCAACCTCCAATTTAAATGGACAATCTAGGTCATGTCTCACCATTATCTCCTTGCTTTTTTCACAATTTTATTTGACATTATTGAAATTAGATTTCATTCCTCTCCTGATATCAACACCTTTTAAATTTTTAATCACTTAGCATTCTGCAAAGAAAAAGCAGGGGGGTAGAAGGGGAGCGCACTAAGACATACGGCTTAGTCTCAGAATAATGCCGAACCATATTTACCTGGCTGACCACTTGATTTCTAAAGATTGTATTTACTTGTTTGTTTGTTTGTTTGTTTGTTTTAGAGAGGAGAAGGGAGGGAGAAAAAGAGGAAGAGGAAACATCAGTCCCCAGCCAGGGACCTGGCCTGCCACCTAGGCGTGTGCCCTGACGGGTGCCCAATAGGGGACCTTTCAGTTTGCAGGACGTCGAACCCACTAAGCCACACCAACCAGGGCTTACCATTTGATTTATTAAGAAAATCAGTGTTTGGAGAAAATGAAAGCATGAGATAGGAATTGCCTCACTGAGCTAGTAAACATAAGACTAAATATTATGAAACAATTTTATGTTTATGAGATAATTTAGACATAAAAGTCAATGAACGAACATCTTAATCTATCCCTTTATAAAACCCAATTAGATTTCAATTATGTAACCAGAGATGTAGCCTAATTTTAGGCCAAATCACGAACATTAAATAATATCACAATACCTCTTCCAATGTCTTTGCCTTCCAAGTCCTTTAACGTCAATGAATTTCCTTTGACAATAAGAACAGCATCACCTTCCCACTTTTTGTGTTTTTTCTTTGAAGCCTTACACCAAACAACGGTGAAATATTTAACCAGAATATCAGGTTCCACTTCTTGTGCCTTAGACACTGTTATTTCTTTGGGGGCTGAATAAACTAGAATAGAAAAATAAAATAAAAACCACATTACTAAAGATCACTTTAATATTTAAAAGTGAGGTCAAACAAAAAAATACGCAAGAAAGTCAGATTGTAGACAAATTAAGTAACATGATTTGACCCTATCATGTTAGCATTTTACAAACTGAGAAATTCAAATGTCTGGTGCTGGCATTACCATGAGTGCAATGAATATAATTTTTTTAAGCAGTGTTTTTTTTCTTTTTTAAAGATCCTATTTATTTATTTTGAGAAAGAGAAGAAAGGAGGTAGAAAGAGAGGAAGAGAAACATCAACGTGTGGTTGCCTCTGCACGCCCCCTACTGGGGACCTGGCCTGCAACCCAGGCATGTGCCCTGACTGGGAATCAAACCTGCGACCCTTTGGTTCACAGGCCTGCACTCAATCCACTGAGCTACACCAGCTAGGGCTGAATATAAATATTTTACTTCAAAATCATATAAACTCAGTTGAAGTAAAGTAACATAATAATCACTACAAACATTTTTAAACTCTAAGGATTAAAAATAATATTTCAAAATCGCCGGAAAAATATCTGACATCACACATTTGAACAACTAATTTCATTAACAGTGACACAAGTCAGGAAAACTAAAATAAGATCACAGAGTTGTCAGAAAAAATATCTGTAGTTTCTTCAAAAACAAACAAATGTAAAACAACAAAGTAGCAATGAGACTAAACTTCATGAAAATACTTTTGTGTCCAAGTTACAGAGGACTCAGGCCAGGCCACTGATTCTAAGAATTTGGTAGTATATAATCAAGAACTTAAAAAGTTCCTTCTTACAAAAACCTGTATTTTTCTCAAAGACATTTCCAGAATCACCTTATAAAAACACATCCCACGTTACCTAGACTTACTGTGGTGATAATTTCACAATACATATAAAACATTACATTGTACAACTGAAATTAGTATGCCAATTATACCTCAATTTTAAAACTGCGAAGCCAAATAAATATATGCACATTGCGGGGGGGGGGACCCAAAAGAATACAACTGTCTTCTGGAGGGCGGGCCCTTGTAGTACAGGATCCCCCCACCCCTGCCCCAAGGCCAGTGTCCCCAGGAACCCATCTGTACCAGTGTACCAGTTGACACTGTGGTGAGAGGCTGCGTTCAGCTTCAGTGAATTTTGGTTTTGAACTCTTTCAGGGCATTTACACATTTCATGATGGGTGATTTATGGGCACGCCGGCCCACGCCCTGCTGAGTCACCCTATCTTGTCCTGAGGGACTTTTTTTGATTCCCCAGTTGAACCAGATGAAAAAAGTCCTCAAAGGGAAACATTTTGCCAATGTGGAAGAGGTGAAACAAAGAAACAAAAAAACAGCAGAAGCACTAAAAGGCATCAAAATCAACAAGTTCTAAAACTGTTTTGAGCGGTGGGAAAAATGTCTTGGTAGGTATATTATATCAGATAGAAAGTACTTTGAAAGTAACTGAAGTTTAGACATGTAAGAATAAATATACAATGTTTTATAAATAAATTCCATTTTTTGGGAGGGTCCCCCCTCCTATGATTTTAGAGGTAATTTTATACTGTGTGATTCTAACTATGTATGACATTCTGGGAAAGGTAAAACTGTGGAGACAGGAAAAAAGTCAGTGATTGCTAGGGGTGAAGAAGGCATGAATAGGTGGGTATAGAGTATTTTTAGGACAACAGAAATACTGTGTCAGTAGCAGTTGTGTTTATTTTGGGGTGTTGAGTAAATTCAGACTTTTTCTACTATAATTATGTATGCAAAAAATGGTGACTGAAGTTTAAACATGTAAGAATAAATACACTATTTATAAATAATTCTGGCTTTTGGGATATTCCCGTGTGTGTGTGTGTGTGTGTGTGTGTGTGTGTGTGTGTGTGTATCTCCTACATACCCAGTCTAAAACAGAAAATTCTCCAGCGACTGCACAACGGGGAAACTGATGTTTAATGACAGAAACCAAAGAGTGGTTTGCTGCCTCTGGAGCTGGGGGATCGAATGGAAAAGGACAGGAGAGAGGAACTTGTTCTGAACGTGCACATTAACAAAAATAATCACTGATAATTTTATGACTACTACATTTTACTGCATGTCCATTATATACCTCAACTTTTAAAGACAAAACAAAAAAAATAAGCATAATAGGTCGAAAGACATAAGCATGACACTCTAAACCTGTAGTGTTGCGAAGCAGGAACATGGTAACATAATATATCTAGTAATTCAAGCACACCTCGCACTACACAGTATCTCCCCCTGGTCTGCCTTACCTCCTCTATTTTCCCCTTGCCGTTACAGCTAAAACACCAGCTTCCCCAAGAGAAATACAGACCAGCCCCATCCTGAGTCCTTGCTCCTGCTTCTCACTCAGCTTGCATGCTGGATTTTGAGTGGCGAGGTAACAGGCATTCTAGTTACCGCAAAATCTCATTGCCCCATGCCCTGTATCTTTTACCAAATACGCACTTGATTCCAGAAAACTAAAAACAATAGAACTTACAAAACAAAAGCTAAATAATTACCTTTTCAAAATGTACCATTTAGCCCTGGCTGGTGTAGCTCAGTGGATTGAGCGTGGGCTACGAACCAAAGGGTTGCCAGTTTGATTCCCAGTCAGGGCACATGCCCAGGTTGCAGGCCAGGTCCCCTGTGGGGTGGATGTGAGAGGCAACCACACATTGATATTTCTCTCTCTTTCTCCTTCGCTTTCCCACTCTCTAAAAATAAATAAATAAAATCTTTTTTTAAAATGTACCGTTTACGGGGGGGGGATTATAGGAACAAGTATAAAGGACACATGGACAAAAACTAAGGGGGGTGGAAATGGGAGGGAGGTGGGGAGCACTGCGGGGGTGGCCTGGGTCGGGAGTAAACGACAGAAAACTGTACTTGAATAACAATTAAAATTAAAAAAAAGAAGAAGAAAATAAATAAATAAAAGGTACCGTTTACTTAAATAGGAAAAGAAAAAACACTGAGATCAGGAATAAGACAAGGATGCCCCCTTTTACCACTTCTAATTAACAATGTCCTGGAAGACCTACCCACTACAGTAAGGCAATAAAAACAAAAAGCATGAACACAAAAGTATAAACATCAGAAAGGAAGAAATTAGACTGTACTTATGTGCAGATAAGATTATTTACACAGAAATATGACATGGATCCCAGCTCCTAGGGTCCATGGCATTGTGGATGAGACACCAGACAAATTCACATAAACTACCAAGTCCTGTGGAGGAAAAGGGACGGCTAGGCTTCTCTCTCAAAAGGAGAAAAAGCCTCGGAGCAGCCTGGGCCACCCCCTCAAGAGGAGAGCACCCCACCCCTTGCCTTGACAAGCTTTTATTGGGTTCAATTCGCACAGGAAAAGCTCATCAATCATTGTGAGGCAGAAATGATTAAACAATAGATAACATTGAAAGAACTCTGAGGGCTTATTCTGGGTCAGGGTCAGATAGTTAAAGGGCCATAAAACTTTGGGGAACAAACTCACTCCCTGCTTGGTCCCTTATTATTTAAATTGAGGGTATTAGCAAAGTAGGTTTCATAGGATTTTATGTATTCTTTCTTAGGCCTGATTGCCCTAAGGAACCAGCCCTTTCCAGCACAGGGCCGCACCCACCTCCAGCAGTGTTTCAGGCTTAAGTCAGGCAGGGGAAGTGAGGCAGCCAAGAAATTAGGACACTACTCACAGACAGAATGAGGACTCGGGCTATGTCAAAGCTGAGGGGTGAGGGTCCATCACCCCCTTTTTCTATAGCCCCCCAAGTCCTTCCCTGAGGGCCTCCATGATCATGCCTGTCTTAGGTCATCCCTCCCTTGAGGAATCTTACCCGTCATTGGCTAACCAATGAAGCACTGGGGGCCAGGCAGGGTGAAGTAAAAGGAGCAGAGGCGACAGCCCTGCCAGGAAGATAAGCTTTGTCTCCTTAGTGGCTTACGGTCCCAAGGTTGCTCACTCAGCCTTAGCCATGGGCTGCGGGGGTGGGGGGGGTTATAGCTTCTGAAACCAGGCAGGGCAGTTCCCAACAGAAATGCCCAGGAAATCTAAGAACTAATGACTAAAACTTAATCAAACACATTTAGCAGGGTCACGGGTTGCAAGGTTCATAAGTAAAAAAATCAACTGTATTCATACAGACTAATAAGAAATAATTGAAAAATTAAATTTTTAAAAGTTCATTCACAGTAGCTCCAAAAAAAACACAAATGAGGCATCTAAACATGCTACACTGAAAATTAAAAAGCTGTGCTGAAAGAAATTAGCAAAGATCTAAATATATAAAGCCCATATTTCATGGATTGAAATTTTCAACTTTAAACAAGAAATTCTCCCCAAAATGATTCCTTAAAGAACACAATACTGATCAAATCCCAGGATGCTTTTGGTAGAAATTAACAAGCAGATTCTAAAATTTATATGAAATGTAAAGAACCTAGATAGCCAAAACAATCATTAAAAAGAACAAAGTTGGGAGACGTATCCCATCTGATTTCTAGGTTTGCTATCACACAACAATAATGAAGAGTTTGGTACAGGCACAAGGGAAAAAAGACATACAGGTCAGTGCAGCAGGAAAGTGGGCCAAAATACGGAGTGGCACGTGCATACATGGTAAACTGATACTCGGCAAAGCTGGTGAAGCAAATTCAATGGGGAAAAGCAAGTCTTTTCGACAAATGTTGATAAATCAAGTGTACATCCACAGGGAAAAAGATGAACATCAAGAATTAACTCACCTATGTACAAAAATTAACTCAAAACAGATCAAAGACCTAAATGTAAAGCCGTTTTACAAATCTGTACAGGAAAACACAGGAGAAAATACAGTTGACCCTGAACAACACAGGTTTAAACTGCACAGGTCCACTAATACACAGATTCTTTCAATAAATACTGTAAATGTATTTTCTCTTGCTTATGACTTTCTTAATAACATTTTATTTCTCTAGCTTACTTTATTGTAAGAATATAGTATAAAATACACATAACATACAAAATATGTGTTAATCGACTATGTTATCAGTAAGGCTTCTCGCCAACAGTAAGTTACTAGTAGTTAAGTTTTGGAAGGGTCAGAAGTTACATTTGGATTTTCAACTGTGTGGAGGAGTTGACAATCCTAATTCCGTGTTGTCTGAGGGTCAACTGTACCTATAACCTTAAAGTAGGCAAAGATTTCTTAGCCAGAATACAACTGCACATTACAAATATCCACAAGGATGATTAGAATTTAAAAAGCCAGATAATAACAAGTGTGGTGAGAATATGGAGAAATTGGAAACGTCATACACTGCTGGTGGGAATATCAAATGGTGCAGCCACTGTGGAAAACATTCTTGCAGTTCTTCATATTAAATAGTTACCATATCACACAGCAATTCCATTCCTAGGTGGAACTGCCCAAGATAAATAAAAACTTATCCATGAATATTAACAGCAGGACTACCCATAATAGCCCAAAGACAGAAACGACCCAAATGTCTGTTCAGTCGACAAATGGATAAACTAAATGTGGTATAGCCATACAATGGGATATTACTTGGCCATAAAAAGGAACAAAGTACTAACATATGCTACAACATAGATGAACCTTGAAAACACTGTAGGTAAAAGAAGTCAGTCATGAAAGGCCACATATGATATGACTCCATTCATATGAAATGTCCAGAACAGGGAAATCTATAGAGACAGAAAGATTAGTGGTTGCCTTAGGGCTGGGGATTAAGGGTAGGAGTAGAGGGAAGGAGGGGGCAATGTGAAAGCTATATACAGGATTTCTTTTTGAAGTGCTGAAAATGTTCTAAAACTGCCTGTAGTGATAGTTGCACATACATGTGAAAATACTCAAAACCATGAATTGTATACTTCATACAGGAGAATTATATGGTATATAAATAATATCTCAATAAAACTGTTTAAAAACACACACACAATAACACCATATGCCCACTAGGCTGACTAATAGCAAAGAAACCCGACCACACCAAGTGTTAGCAAAGATGTAAAGCCACAGAAAATATCATGCATTCGGCTGGAAGGAATGTAAATAGTACAAACACTTTGGAAAGCAGCTTGGCAGACTCTTAAAAAGTTAAACATATACGTACTATAACCAGTCAGTCTACTGAAGATATCTACCAAACAGAAGAGAAAAATCTAAGTCCACCCAAATAAAACTTGTACATCTTCAAGGCAAGAAACCAATCTCCCAAAATCTTGAAAAATCCATAGTGACTACTAGAATTTAGATAATCCATATCTTTTTTTATTTATTTTTAGAGAGGGGGAGGGAGAGAAATATAAATATGTGGCTGCCTCTAGTGCGCCCCCTACTGGGGACCTGGCCCACAACCCAGGCATGTGCCCTGACTGGGAAGGGAACCCCGACCCTTTGGTTTGCAGGCCGGCGCTCAATCTGCTGAGCTACACCAGCCAGGGATCATCCATATCTTCATCATGGGCATTCATGGATTTATAGAATGAGTCTTGATTATCTTCCAACAATAAGTTATCATCAGAACTATCAGATTTTTTCTAAGAACACAATTCACTCATATACAGCCTAAATCAACTGTGTCCAGGAAGCGTGGCCCAATGAACTTTTTATCAGTCCCTGAAAGGATTCAAGCTGCTGTTGCCTTGAGCACAAGCCAAGCATCCTCATCTCTGAAACACTATACCATTGTAGGGTCTTCCCAATAGGTCCACTGAGATGTTCTCCTGCCACTTGTATTCCTTAATACCATTTTCCATATTTACTATATTTTATGGGGTTTTTTTTGGGGGGGTGACGGAGTAAGCCTTTATTACACGTGTGGGCCCAGAGGAGACAACTTCCAAATTCTGGGCACTGAGGAGGGGTCAGGTGGGTGGTTAAATACCTTTGCAACGAAGTGGGGAGGGGAGAGGTCTCTGGTACAAGCAGGAGATACAAAATTGTAAAAGCCAAGGACACAGGAGAGGAAGGGGAGTGGTCCGGGGCCCAGGACAAAGAAATAGCAGGGGAGCATGCAGGGCCTGGGGCAGGGAATCAACTAACTAGCCAACAGGTGATAGTCTGGAGCCTGGAAGCCGGCAGGGAGTCATCAGGGGCTGATGCAGAGTGCCAGCTTCAGTTTCTATCTATATTTTAAATTTCTACTACTATATTTTATGTTTTTAAATGTAGATGATCAGCCTATCTTGCTTAAAATCCAGTAGTCTTCACAGGCTTGAAGAAAACATGCTAGTTCCAGTCCAAGGATCTTCCACTTCTTTGCCTCCCACATGTTCTACAAATTAACTTCTATTTACCCTTCCAGACAGTTTAAATTTCCGATTGTCAGACTAGATGAAGTTGCCTTGTTACCTCAGCATTATCTCAGCAATTATTTATGTGACAAATTATTTAATGTCCTAAACTATAGAGTCCTGAGAGGAGGGTGTTTTGATAGTATTCATCACCATATTCCCAGAACAATAGATACTCTTCAAAGCTGCCATTTTGAATCTAGGTACATCTTGACTTCATGTTTAGAAAAATATTTAATTCAAAGAGAATAACCTTAGAAGTAATTTTCATAGAGAAAATAACCTTCAGAAATTAACAACTCATATCCATTATTGTCTATTTTCATTTTCATTACAATGAATTAGTTTTTGAATTCTAAAGACCTTTGTGGCATGAAATTTTAGCCAATTTTAATTTGTTTTCTTTTTGCATCATTTCTACCAGTAGCAGTTACTGTGCACTGCACAAAAGACTGACAATATCTTTCTGCATCTTTAAAATTTGTTCTTTTTCTATTAGGTTACCCAAGAGAAAAATGTAATTCAATTCCGTAGTACTTGCTGTATAATAAGTACTCCCTAAATGTTACCTACCATCATCATTTTGCCCTTTCCCCCTTCCCATTTAGTCCATTTTAAATGTAGGACCTGGGGTAGGGAAAGGACAGGGAATAATTCTAAAAATTAGAATGAAGACAACTGGAAATTAAACATATAATGAACACAATCTCTTATATCTACCCTATCTGTACCGCATAAAATATTGATTAGTTTGCTACATCCCAGACTAACCATCCCTAACAATTTCACCATAACTGTAATTTTTATTTCTAAACCAGGTTTTGATCTATTTTTCCACTGACCCTGTAATGTACTTCCCAAATCAATAACAAAAAATGGTCCACATAAACAAGAGACTTAAAGTCCTATCAGCAAGATTCACAAGGTAAAGATGCTTTAAACCACGCCTTGAAAAAACAGAAGGGGATAATGTAGTTTTAATATTGGCGGTGCACAGTATACTTTTAATGATTCATAAGCACACTCATGCTAGGGTTGCATGGCTCAACTGCGCAATGCATATACCCATGTCTTTAATGTTCTTTCTTTCCTTTCAAAAATTCTGCATAAACATATTGTTTTCAATTGAACGTATGAAATTTTAAATGTCTTATACATTAATCAAATTCAATAAAGAATGTAAACACTCTTTCAGAGTGTCTTCTTTTTAGTTTTAAAATTACCAAAACATACCAGAATGTTTAATATGCATTAACATAACTGCAATATAAATTTAAGACTTGAAACATAGGTATTATTACACTAAAAATATACAAACATTAATTCATAAATTCCTTTTAACTGGAAATCATTGTTTACCTAATAAGAGGCTGAATGTCAACTAAGTACAAGTATCATTCTATATAAAATAAACCTAGAAGACATTTCTTTGCACCAGAGGTCATTCTCAGAATGATACTTTATGAGTATGACAGGGGCTATACACTTCATCATACCTCTTGTCAAAGCGTATATGCAATGAATGCTAAAGTAGAAAAAAGTACATAAAACTACATTTCCAGATATCTAAACTATCTGCCAGGAATTTTCAACTCATTTAAATATCAGAAAAGTTATTCACCAATTCCAATTCTGACATTTCAATCACTGAACATGCAAAACTTTATTTTAAAAAAGAAACCATACATTGTAAATGGAAGTTTAAATGGTACAGTCACTTGGGAAAAAATCTGGCAGTTCTTTAAAAAATTAACCATATATCTTTCCTAATCCAACATTATGTCCATAACTAATTTATACAAGAATATTACTAGAATATTTATATACAATAGCCAAAATCTGGAAATAGCCCAGAAGTACATCAAAAGATAAACCAACTGTGGTATATTTACACAATGGACACTACCCAGCAACAAAAAGCAATGAACTACTGACAAGATGGATAAACACGAGTGAATATTAAAAATGTTAAGATGGGTGAAAGAACAGAAACAAGGGGTACGTACTGTATGAAGTTCTGGAACAGGCAAAGCTTACATATGATTTTCTAAAAATTAGAACAGTGGTTGCCTCAAGTGCCAGAGGACTGATTAGAAAAGGAGAGGAGAAGACTACCCGGAGTGAGGATAATGTTCTGAATTTAAGAGGGTTTAAGCTACAAAGGTGTAGTTCAACCATCAAAAAATCATTATTGGAGTTTTGTGCGTTTCGCTGTTTATAAATCTTAAACTCCAATTCATAATATTCATGCTGAAGTGTTTAGAAGTATACTAACTAATTCTGCAACTAGTTTTAAGATTTCTTTTAAAAATAAGTTGATGGATGGATAAATGGATAAATACATGATAAAGCAAACAATAAAAAATTGCACAATTTCAGTGATAGACATGAATGTTTACTGTAAAATACTTCTGACTTTTTCTATATGTTTGAAGACCTTCTTAATCTCTGTAACAGAAGTGAATTCACACACAATTTTAAAACATGAAAACATTTTGACTTATACTAAGAAAGTGTAAGTCTAACAACATATACATTTTAGTTTAAATTGTTTGGGCTGACTTGGGTAGTATTGCTATGTTATTTATTTATTTTTCTTTCCACTATTTACAAACCAATTGAAAACTGAAAATAATATTCATATTTTAATTACTAGTTTTAACCAGATCAAAATCATATGCAAAGATTTAGCAAACTGTTAATTAACTAGGTTGCATATTTTAAGCATTTAATCTTCTATATTAGTACTGCAACCATATTTCATCTAATTATTTTTAAGTATTTACAATCAAATTTACTATCAAATATTTAACTGATTTTGAGAATTTGTGATCTTAATATTTGAAAAATAAATATATTACGATATTTAAACATGGTACATTTGGTATCTACTATAACACAATCACCTAAATAAATTTATTTCAATTATGCCTCATCATTAAAATTTTACCTCAACAAAACTGAATTCTTTGTCTTACGACACAAAAAGCAAGTACACACAAATCAGTACAATGTATTACTTTATATTTAAAAGAACATGTATTCACAAAACATTTAACCACCGTCATGGACAGTATATATTAAATACATTTTATCACACTCTAAATTATTCAAACATGTCTATTTAAAATTCAACATTACTCTAAAAGAAGGCACATGAAAAATAATTCCTGTTTTACACATTTCTATCTAAGACACAACAGGATAGAATGAATCCTTCAAAAATGAAATAACACCAAGTTGATTTCTTATTGTACATAAAAGTACTTGAATATTTTAGGAAATCCACTGGCATCTTTAGAAATGGAAGAGCTTCATTATCTTTTCCAGGATGCCATTATAAATCATACCCAATTTAGAAAAACAAAAGTTGTAAAAATAATATACAATTTAAGTTCATATGGGTAAGAAAACATATAGGAAGATGCTAAAAATAACCTACCCACTATTTAAAGTACTAACATATTGGGTGAAATAGTAACTTGACTTAGATTTTCAAATTTAATATACTTGCACAAAAGTCTACATTTTAAAAATCAAATCACTCTTCCCTCTGTTCTCCCAGCATTACGTTTCATAGGTAAATCTAATGGCCCCAAACAGTTCTCTACAGTATGTAGGATGTCTGGTGGCTTTAGTTGTATTCCATTATATTCCATTAGTACTAGCAGAATTTGCCCATACACATTCCCCTTAGTAAAAGCTGCCCTCAGGGAAAATTGCTAATGTAAATTGCTAAGTAGTCAAAAAACTCAAAAAATCTGAATGTCAAAAGAAAAGGAAAAAGGTTTAGCTCAGAATTTTCCTAAGATACTATACAAAATGACAAAAACCTCCAAAAAAGTTTAACGGTCAAATTTCCTTTATACTGGAACTTTCATAAACTATACAAATTATGGTTGCAATGGGTGGAGGAGTGGTTATACAATGGAACAGAATCATAAGCACTTAAATTTTTACAAGTTAAAATTACACAAGGCTGATTGGAAAAAAACTGCTATTGAGTGAAATACTGGGGTTTAAAAATATGTAAAAATAAGGCTGTTTTATTTTACTCAGTCCCTAAATGTTAATAAATTTGCCCTCTGACACAGGCAAAGAAACAACAATCTTGAACAATGCTAGAAAAAAATCTGACTGTCGCAGACTATGTTTACAACTATTTTACGGGCAGCAGAATTTTCAAGGGCAATTTTGTATGTACATTTTTACCTTCAACACTGATTTTAGAACCTAATCACCAAAAGAGATGTATGCTGTACTATTTTTTTTAGATTTTATTTACTTATTTTTAGAGAGAGGGGAAAGGAGGGAGAAAGAGAAGCAGAGAAATATCAATGTGCGAGAGATATACATTAAATGGTTGCCTCTTACTTGTCCCCACTGGGCAACTGAGCCCCGCAACCCAGGCATGTGTCCTGACTGGGAATCGAACCAATGACCTTTCAGTTTGCAGGCCGGCACTCGATTCACTAAGCCACACCAGCCAGGGCGTATGTTGTACTATTTTGAACCCAGAACTCTTTCCTAGTAACATCTCACAGAATTAATGTTCCACAGAATACACTTTGGAAAACCCTGATTTAGTTGCACAAACTCAATATTCAAATTAAACATCCATCATCAATTCTAAGTAGTAGCCTGCTCAGATTGCAACATGAATTATATATATATAGTGGTTTGTTTCCAATAACCTCAAAAACTTAAAGCTGACGACTATAAGAATGCATTTACTGGAACTCTACTGTAAAAACATTACCTCAAATTAGAATTATAGAAAATTCATTAGACTCAAAGAAGTCAGCAGATTAAAGATGATAAAATTGTCAAAAGGATATATCACAACATATATTCAAGGCATTTTTATAAAATACTGAACTCTTAATAGCAGATATAAAATGCCAATGTAATTAAGCATTCAACCTAAAGTAATACCTTAACAGTCCATTTTATTTTTATTATTTCTATTTCTACAGCCATAACCTAAATTTTAGACTTACTCTCACTACAATACCCATCCTAAAAGACACTGACTTGGAGCTCTAATTTATCTCTCTCTCTTAATCAAAAGGCATCAATACATTCAGGTTTGATTTCTTAAAAATAGTTTTTAATGTAATCTATAATCTGGCACCAACCAACTTCCAAATTGATACCCCTTAAGTCACCTTTACTACTTTTCAACAAAATTTTTTGAGAATCTAGTAGGATTTAGGCACTGAGCTAGGTTCCCAAATACAGGGTTTGTTAAAATAGATTGCCGGACTCTACCCTCCAGAGTTTCTGATTCAAAAGGTATGAGTTTACATTTTCCACAAGTTCTCAAGTGACGCAGACACTACTGGTCAGGACTTCCTCTTGGTGAACCACTGCCCTACTCCAAAGGGCACACACCGGAAGCCCCCTGGCTGAATAAGGTCCACTCACATGTTTTGTCTGTGCAGTGTTTTAACGTCCTGAATTATTTGCAAACATCTTAAAACTGGAAAATTGTCACATAAAATACAGATTTCTGGCTTATGCTTGTATGTAAAAATTCTCCTGGAGCTAAACAGTAGCTACCCCACTTAGTCAAGGGAGACATCCTAGTTCAGGATACCACTGCCCTAATTGGTCCTCTACACTCAAGTAAAGTCAGCTGGCTTAGCGCTGTATTTGTGCTTGGTACACAAATGATCCACTTTTCCCCATTCTCGGCCTTTCTCCATCCAGTTCACTTTGACTTAAAGACCTCTTCTCCACTACACTGCTAAAATTATACCTACCCCATTCGAAAGCTTGGCTTAAAAAATCCTTCCTCAACAAAGCCCCAGCAAAAATAAAAATCCTTAAGTAATATATATGCTAAAGATTTAAACTTCATATGTGTGCTTTAAGAATGAATGTTTTATTTCCACAAATACTAAAAGCAATATTTACAAAATACATTACAGAATATCATTTAAACCATCAACATATTTTTGCTATTTTAACCTACGTAAAATTTAAATTTTGTTCATTAAATTTTTTACTGTGAAATACTTTTCAAAATAAGACATCAAAAACGAATTAAAACATTAAATCTTACAGCCAAAATATAGAATAGTTCCAAGAGACTATCTTATTTTGCTGGACAAAAAACAAAAAATGGAGGATTGGATAACTAATACAATTCACCTGATTTCATAACCTCCCAATTTTAAAAACAATTTTAATGAAACAAACACTTCCAATTTTTTACATGGAGGATATTTTAGTGGATCTTTACTTCTATGGATTAGCAAGGAGAAAAATTAAAAACAAAGATTCAGTGCCGGTCCTTGCTCTGCCATAGTAGCTTTTTACATCAAGTTGAATGCTCCTTGGACTTCAGTTTTATTAGCTTCTAAATTGAAGAGGTAGGGGGGGAAGTGATCTCCAAATACTTTTAATAACTAAAATTGTAAGATTTAATCCTTTCAAAAATGAAAGCATAAAAATCAATGTCATAAAGACAAGTTTCTGTCAATAGACTAGTATTGCTTCTAAATTACAGTGACTTACAACCCTTACACTACTACAGTTTTCAAAGCTCTAATTTAAAATGTTGAAGACTCAGAGCTTCGAAAGAATATTTTGTGTATATATTTACATGTTATATTTTAATGATCAAAATATAACATCTTTTGTAAGGCAAACAATTAAAGTCCTAGGAAAAAAATCGAGGGAAGACCAAAAAACACAACCATGCTATCTAATCAGTAAGTTTTAATATATCTCAAAAGAAAATTAAATAATTAAAAAATGTCGAGAGTTGCCCTGGCTGGTGTAGCTCAGTGGATTGAGTGCGGGCTGTGAACCAAAGGGTCACCAGTTCCATTCCCAGTCAGGGCACACGCCTGGGCTGTGGGCCAGGTCCCCAGAGGCAACCACACACTGATGTTTCTCTCCCTTTCTCTCTCCCTTCCCTTCCCTCTAAAACTAAATAAATAAAATCCCTAAAAAAAACGTCAAGAGTTTTCTTAATGAGACTAACAATACTTTATTAAGAATATGTATTCTGCTTTAAGATATTCCCAAATGAAAGTAATTTGGCCAAAATTAAAATTATCAAATTGTGAGACTGAAAAAAAAATTAGAAACTATCATATTCAGGCAGATCATGCCGTAAGCGAATTGCTTTCAGCTTCTCCACTTCGATTTTTGCTTGTAGCAACTCTTCTTCTAGCTGCTGTCTTCTTTTCAATCCATCCCTCTTCTCCTGAACATATAATCCAAAATTTTTTTGATTTTCTAAAATTATCTGATGTTCCTCTTTCAGCATTTGCAGAATCTGAGGGTCATACCCTAATTGTGACCTAAAGTGTCCTCCATTCTCATGGTGAAAAAAGTCATCTCTCCTTGGAATAGAAGATGGAGACAATGTCATTCTCACATCAACAGAGGAAAGGGATGGCGACACAGATCTTTCCGTAAGTTGTACTAATTCATGTTCTTCTCTTTGCTCAAAAGTGTAACTCTGTTCAGAATTTAAAACCAGTGGAGGAGGGGGTTTAATGTCTTCTTCTTGCTTCACCTCCACTGTAATAGCAACTGGATGGTGATCCAACATTACTTGTAGAGAACTGGTACCAGCCTGTGCTTCCTCATCCAAGTTTGCACTACAGCACACAAAAAAGCATTATAAAATGTAAATCATCTAATGAAGACAAGAGTATATTTATGCCAGTTTCACATTTAATACACATTAATCATCAAGCTTGAAAGCTATGAAAAAAATTATGAAACAAAAAAATGTTAACCATGCCCTGGTTGGTGTGACTCGGTGGACTGAGTGTCGGTCGGCCTGGGAACCAAAGGGTCGCCAGTTCGATTCCTGATCAGGGCACATGCCTGGGTTGTGGGCCAAGTGCCCATTTGGGGACACATAAGAGGCAACCACACATTGATGTTTCTCTCCTTCTCTTTCTCCCTCCCTTCCCCTCTCTCTAAAGATAAACAAATACACATTTTTTAAAATCTTAACCCTTAGAATAACAAAAGTGGCTAAGTAGTCGTCCTCTTTCCCTCCCTCCTTCCCTCACACACCAGCACCTTTCCCGTCCCCTTCTCAGGTGGTTCTCTAGGTGTGTCCCGTTTGCCCCATTCTCTCTCCTAAGCTCCATGGCCCTTCTTTTGCCTCTGTCATTTGTTTCCTCAGCCCATTTCTTCTAAGGCTTATTTCTTCAACCTCTGACTTTCTAAATAAACTCTCCCTTATAGTTTGTCTTGGCTCTGAATTGTTTCTTAGCCAGAACTCAAGTACTAAGGTTGTCGAACAGAAGTCCAGCCTAACTTGTTTCTAAGGCCTCCACTCCTTTTTGTTTCTATACGTTTGTGTGGGGTTTGTGTTTGAGTGTTTTTTAAGATTTTATTTATTTTTAGAGAGAGGGGAAGAAAGGGAGAGAGAGAGATGCATAGATATGTGAGGGATACATCCATCAGTTGCCTCTTGCATGCCCCCAAGTGGGGATCTGGCCCACAACCCAGGCATGTGCCCTGACTGGGAATCAAACCAGTGAGTGACCTTTTAGATTGCAAGCCAGCACTAAATCCACTGAGCCACACCAGCCAGGGCTGTTTGAGTTTTTTTTTTAATTCCACATATAAGTGAATTCACATGGCATTTGTCCTTCTCTCTCTGACTTATTTCACTTAACATAATATCCTCCATGCCTATCTTTATCGTCACAAATGGCAGCATTACTTTCTTTTATATCCAGTATGTATGTGTATACCATATTATCTTCATCCATTTTTTTTTTAATTGGTAAAAACCTAGGTTGCTTCTGTATCTTGGCTACTGGAGAGAATGCTGTGATAAACCTAGGCATGCATATA
Organism: Carollia perspicillata; assembly: GCA_004027735.1. NCBI lineage: Eukaryota > Metazoa > Chordata > Mammalia > Chiroptera > Phyllostomidae > Carollia > Carollia perspicillata. The sequence continues at coordinate 31,965 of PVKM010006338.1, forward strand.
ACTATTGGAAACTGTTTTTGCTTTCTTCGGATAAATACACAGGACAGAACTGCTAAAAAAATTTTTTTTAAAGTAAGAAACCAAGTTTAGGATCTTAATAACATATACATATAGCTTTCTCACATCCTTAAGTTAAAAATCAGGCTCCTAAAAAGACAGGAAATTTCAAATACTACACAAGGACAAAGAGGTAAATTATTTTGTTAAAAAAAGCCATTTTTAATGGTCTCAAAGAGACACCAATTGTTCTACAAGCCTGACATTTTTTTAATGGCATAGAAAGCCACTCAATGCATTCTGGGTCTTGGTATCCCCACACCTTAACCCTTGATCTGCTTATGCTCTCCTAAACCAATCTAACAATCAAGAAAGCTCAAAACTTCTAGGAGCGCAATGCAAGTCCATCTGTAATTTCTGTATTTATCCAAAAAAAAAAACAATCAGTGGAATAAATGGTAATGGGAACAAATAACTTTTAGAAAATAAATTTTAAAAAACAGATTTTAAAAATCAAGATTTTATATAGCTTTCAATATGCCCGACAATCAGGATTACCCTTTCTACCCATTTGCACATGCAGCAGTGTTTAGTCTTACCTATCCCAAACCAAATGACTCAGCTGTTCTCTCAGTTTTTCAACCATTGTCAAGTTCACAGGCCAAGGATTTGTATCTACCACTATATCACCAGCATGTACCTTAAAACTGTACTTGAAACCTAGTAGGTGCTCATCATATGTTGAATGATTAAATATACCTGAAATGGTTTTTATAATGCAATGTTTTTAAATGCATTATATAAAGCTGTTTCACATATAAAGCTGTTAATTTAGAATATATAATCTTGTTTCTTGAGTTTTTAAAAATTTTTGCTTCTGCCTAACTTAAAAATAAAAGTTATAAAGGAGAAAAAGATTATTAATGAGAAAACACTATATTAACATTTAGAGAGTATTTGCAGATGATGAAAAAGTAACAGGGTTAAGAGATATTGTACATGGATGATTAATATGTTGAAGTAAGCTGCAGTAGAACACAGAAAAAAGAATTAAAATCCCCATATGTCACTTACAAATGGCATTAAGTTGCCAAAAATATCATAAGAGATACAAATGATATAAGATATATAGTATGTTATAAAAAAAATCTATTTGTAGATCACATAAATTTTCATTTTAATTTTTTACTTTTTTGTCATCTTATGCTTTTCAAAAGCAAAGCAATAGAAATGTAATTCAAATTAGTAAGATTTGCTTTTATTACCATCTCTAAAACCTACAATGGGAAAATACTCAAACTACAGGTGAAAATTTAATTTTTAAAATCTACACAATTACTATTCTAAATTAGTATGTATAATAGAATATAATACTCACAATTAGACACAAACATAGTCCCATGTACATTTAAAATATGCCTTATATCTGGAATATTGCATTCCATTTTAGTTGAAACATTTACAAGTAAGGTCATTATATTAAAAGTGCATTAGAAAATGTCACAAAAATAATAAAAGGACTTCTAAAATTTATAAATATTGATTTTAAAGATCAAACAGATTATAAAAACACAAAATTTGACGTTAGAAAGAAGTAAAAATAAAGGCATAAATCAATGTGTTATGGAGACAGTCTTACAAAATAGGTGTGTACTTTTTAAAATAAGATTTATTTATTTATTTTTAAAGAGGGGGGATGTGGGAGAAAGAGGGAGAGAAACAGCAATGTGCGAGAGAAATAGCGACCGGGTTGCCTCTCTCATGCCCCAAATAGAAACCTGGCCAGCAACCCAGGCATGTGCCCTAACTGGGAATTGAACCAGAGACATTGTGGTTTGCAGGTCAGCACTCAACCCACTGAGCCACGCCAGCCAGGGCAGGCGTGCATTTTCAAATACATTAAATAATATAAGCAGTAAGATTTTCCGTATTAAGAATGGGAGTTTGGTGAGATTAACAGACATATTTATATAGAAGCATAATTAAAGTTATAAAATAATTATAGACTTGAGATAATTAAGATTCAAGATGATGCCAAGTATAAGCATATTACATATATAAATATTAAATGAAAATGCTACTATAGAAAAATAGCAGTATAGACACTAACATAAGCAAGCATTTAAGTGACTTATCTCGAATATTCTTCACTTTAAAATCTGAAAAACTGGCCCTGGCTGGGTAGCTAAACTGGTTAGAGCAGCATCCCTAAACGCCAAGGTTGCAGGTTTGATCCCTGGTCAGGGCATATACAGCAATGAATCAATGAATGCATAAATAAGTGGGACAACAAATCGATTTCTCTCTCTTTCTTTACCCCCATGCCCTCCCTCTCTCTCTCTAAAAATCAATCAATAAATTTTTTTAATCTGAAAAATTATTTACACAGTAGGTATAAAAATAGGTTAAATCAATAATTCCTTTTATCAGAGAAATTTAGTTGTCTCAAAAGATTGCATATGTAACACACACAAATGTTCAAAATATAAGTAGACACTTGTATATTATTTTTCTTCTATACTCATTGTATTATTAAAATACGTATCTATTGCTTCTCAGACTTTCGGCTAAGATAATATGTAGTATCCATTCTTACCAGTTTAAAATAGGTATCTAACTAAAAACTACAGTTCTATATGTAGTTTTCAAATTACAAAAGCCTATGCTTAATACCCAAAAGACAGTTTTATACCTGTAACACAAAAGCCACTTTTCTCTATGGTTTGGGGGAGGTGGGGATTTAATAAGTAGGACAGTATAAAACAGTCTTACTGTGGAGTTTTTTGGACATCCAGCATATCAGGATTTAATCCTTCGTAATCACAGTGAACCTTTTAAGCAGTGGTCCCACAATTTAATACACTGTAGATCCATGTCCCGGATTCCCACTAGTGGTATTTTTTTTTACTATGCTATCAACTAGAAAATAAGCTGGGCTGAAAAAATTATCCTAGTCAATTATCAAAATAACAAACACATTTGCTAAAAAGTTTTTCCCCTTGTTTCTCTCTTAACGAAAAAATTATCCTAGTCAATTATCAAAATAACAAACACATTTGCTAAAAAGTTTTTCCCCTTGTTTCTCTCTTAACGTCTTATTGATTTCACAGGTAATCAATAATTTTGCTTATAAAATAACTCTCCCATCAACAGGAAAGCACACTGTAAAGCTTTGTTTCAAAGGTCTCCCAACTAACAATAAGTTCATACCGTGTAAATTACCCTAAATGATTCAGAAGAATGCAGCTGCCATTTTTGTCCTGTGCCAGGGGCTAAAATTTCAGTAAGTAGTAAAATAAGAGTTTTTAAGATTCCCAGGGAAGTAGTTATGTGGAGCATAAATTTAAACAAACAAACAAAAGAAATGTTTCTAACCCTTATGAACCCAGTTGCTCTTACTGGTATAGTAAAATTCATAGTCTGGTATCTTTGCAAAGCAGTTTGAAATCCTGCCCATTCCTGTGTGACCCAAGATCAAAGTGACACTATACCGTTAATTAATAAAAACACAAAAACTGAATTTTATTAAGTAGTTGCATCCCTAATTAGGCATTAATTCCTTTCCTAGTGTTTACTTTAAATATAAGTTAGAAAAAGAATTTAAACTGTTTTAATATATACAATAATACCATTGATAAGTTTACATAGTTACTGATTTTAGTTTTTTAGCTCAAAGAATATTCAATAAAAGGAGATTAACAATTTCAAATAAAAGCAAGGGTTCCATTTCTCCTGAAACTAACTTTTTACAAAACTGAAAATTCCAATGAAATATAATCTTCAATGAAATTTTAAAAGATCTCTCAGCTAATTAAATTATTTAATTTTAAAGCTTAAAAAGTTTATGAGGTGATGTTACAAATTTCATCCCATTCATTCCTCCCTAACCTTCACTTTTCAGAAACTACAAAGGGAGGGAAGGGGGAAGGGAAGACAATAAAAAGTGGCTTAAATGAAATGCAGCAGAAAAATTCCTTATAGCCTCACTTTTCTTTTTTTAGAACACAAAACAAAGACACTATTCATTGCTCCCGTGTGGGGATGCTTACTATGCATATCACTATCACAGCTAAGCCAGAGCCCAATAGATAGGAGGCGCCATAATTTTCCACAACAAAATAAAATAAAGCTTACCTTTGTATGTGGTTCCTGTCTCTTACCAGGCAAAAACTGGAAATCTGGGGAATCATCTCCATAACTTTCTTGGTTGGCTCAGAAATATTGCTTTTAAAATCTGATTGGGTATCTTTTTGCTGCAATAGCTCCTGTTTGGCATATTCTTTGAGTCTTTTGTAAAGGGTGCGTAGGCCCTGCGCTGTTCGTGGAGGGCGGTCTACTCCAATTGCATTATAGTTAACTGCTATGATATCCCAACACCTATTCTTTTCCACTATTACTGAATGCTTATTAGTGTGTTCTTCAAGAATTTTCACATATGGCTTCACAAGCTTTAGCAAATCAAGCTTTTCAGATAAGGTAAAATTGGAAGATCTAGCCTTTCCTACCATTGTTCTTTTCAAATTAAGTAGGCAGTTTCTGAAACCACCATGCAGCCTTCAGCTCTGCTCAGCTCTTTTCACCAACGGAAAAAGATCAGGCTTAACTAGGCTAGCCTCATTTAGGCCCACGCCTACAGGGGAGGGTTTATTAAAATTCCTCCAGCTTAAGCTGACGCAGGTTCAGGAAATCTGCTTAAGCCAAGCCTGACCTACATAAAGCTTCTCACTGAAAAAGACAGGAAGGCACAAGCAAAACACACTTGTGTATAAAGAGAACAGCTCAAGATAGAATTTAATACACAAAGGTCTAGAGATAAGCATGGAACACAGCTAAAAATTAGCTAGTTTGGTGAGAATATCAAATTTCCACACATGTGTGCCTAGCTGATAGACTGAAACTGCACTGCAGTATCACTTTAATAAAAACAAAAGAGGAACTGTTTTGTGCTATTTGTTTACAAACCCAGTAGACAGAAAAAATAAAACTGAAAATATGAGTGGTGAATGTAGTGACTCCTAACTGAGCAAGGCCCTAATCACTGTTAATGAGCTGCAGTCTCTCTTACAAAATCTGCATAATGCTGGTCCTGCTGTCAATCAGGAATTGCACATCCTCTAGCTAGTTAGGTTACACCCGACTCAGACTCCACGGTAAAGCTAAGCTTCTCCTTCATTTGACAATCCACAGTATCCGCAGTGTACTTTTATTCCGTTACTTAAGAAATTTTTGTGGAACACTGAATCTAAAAAGCAGATTAAAAAACATGTTTTTAAAGCAATGGATTCTTCTAGCCGTAACATATGTGGAATATGCTAGCCTGCTTTATCATGTGTAAAAATCACCATCTACGATGAGAACGGCATAATCTGACTTTAAGACTGCACACAACACAATCGCCTTTGCTATTATTAAGAAATGGGATCTTTACTCAGCTATACTCACACCACCTGGGCTACGAAAGGAAATGGCTAGTCCAGCCATGTGCAAGGCCACCATTTTGCATGCTTAGAATACATCCAGGTAAGAAACATTCAAATCTGTAAGAATTTTTATGAGTTTATTGGAGCCAAACTGACGACAATTGCCAGGAAGCAAAAATCCCAATAGATTGAGAAAATGCTCCCGAGATTGGCAGTTTTGCGCCTTATTTTATACATTACAATCAAAGGCAGAGGGAAAGGGGGCTACGTGAAATTCATCAGGGATAGATTAGGGAGGCAGGACAAAGCAAAGAGGGGAAATCTCTGGGACTAGATGAAAAGTAAAAGGCACATAAGGTACTTCTTTTACATAGGCAGGTGTGGGATAGTTAACAGTTAGCAATTAAGATGATCATAACAACAATGAGAGGGATTTGTGGTCCCTGCTCTGGTGCTTTGCGCAGTGGGCAGGGGAATAACTTTTGATATTCCAAAGTTACCTTTATCAGATATATTAATATAGATGCAAAAAACCCCCACCTGGCTCTGTTAAAGTAAAAATTGACCTTTGTTAGGCAACAATATCGACCTAGGACATGACTACCCACTGTAAACTGCTTTTAGTTAGGAAGTTTTAATTTCAGACCAGCCTGTGTGGTTACTTTAGCTCTCTGAGTTTGTCAGGCCACGGTGCAGGCCTCCCCTGACCTTATCAGGTTTAGTATATGACCCCCTTTTCATCCATAAATATATTTTCTAATCTCTGTCTGAAAATACGATAAATAACAATGTATGCAAAATAAGCCTATTTTCTCCCAATATACTACATGTTTCTCCAGATAGGAGAATGAATTAGAACATATTTGAACACAGTTCCATTCAACCAAACAATTACTGAACACCCATTAAAAATGCTCGCTCTGCCCTGGCTGGTGTGGCTCAGTGGACTGAGCGCTGGCCTGCAAACAGGTTCGATTAACTGTCAGGGCACACGCGTGGGTTGCAGGCCACGTTCCCCACTGGGGGCGTGCGTGCAAGGCAACCACACATTGATGTTTCTCTCCCACATCGATGTTTCACTCCGTCTCTTCTCCCACTCTTCCCCTCTCTCTGAAAATTAATTTTAAAAATCTTTAAAAAAAACAAAAACAGGCCCTGGCTGGTGTAGCTCAGTGGATTGAGCTCGGGCTGCGAACCCAAGTGTCGCAGGTTCGATTCCCAGTCAGGGCACATGCCTGGGTTGTGGGCCAGGTCCCCAGTGGGGGCCACATGAGAGGCAACCACACATTGATGTTTCTCCCTCCCTTTCCCACTCTCTAAAAATAAATAATAAAAATAAATATATATTTAAAAAAAAAAAATAAAAAATAAAAAAAAATAAAAAAAACAAAAACACGCTCCCAAGCACTGTGCAAGGCCCAAGGAAATCAAAGGTGAATCTAGCTAAATACAGCCCCTAACCAGGAAACTGTGTAGTTCTGCAGAAATGCCATAAAATTTCAAATCCTTGTTTCTCATTCTTTCAACGGAAGAGAAACCAATGAAATGTACTGAGTTCTCACGATAAGCCAGGTCACGTGCAACAAGCGTTAAATATGTATCCATTGGGAAAAAATGTGGAAGACTGCAGGGCTAGGTGTTGTCTGGCAGACCCCACTGAGTAATCTTGACTTGTTAGTGGTCCTAGCCTTCCACTGCCTTTGGGCAGTTTTATTGCTCAGTAAATTATAGCAAATAGTAATGAAAATTATTCTTGTCCATAGAGATAGGAATTGAAAAATTGATAATCACAGATACTGAAAGAAAAGTGAGAACACAAAATTTATACCGTCTTTAAATAATATGTTGTTATTTCTGGAAGAAATTACAGATATTGTGTTAAGAAACAAAATACTAATAAAAATATTAAAAACCACTGAATCTCACTAAATCAAGGAAATGTATCCAAAAAGTAATTTTCATTCATAAGAGTGACCAAATTCTTAAGAACCAAAAATGTCAAGAATGGATTAAGGAGGCAGGACAGAGAACACTCTTCCGTACTGTTGATGGAAGTATAAAAATGGCATTCTGGATATTGATCTGGGAGTATCCACCAATACTTTATATGTGTAAAACCTTCCAAAACTGTTGACCTAAAAATAAACTGAGAAAGGTAAGCCAGGACAAGCAAAACAGGGAAGCTGAGACAAATGGTTCAACAAGCAGTCTGAAGCCATCCAGTAAATCCAACCTTCCCTACATCAAGGATACCTGAGAGTACTAGTAAATGGTTTGCATGTCTCCTGCCCAGCCAGAGGGTAAATAGCTTAAGTCACCCTACTCAGGGAGCTAAATAACAAAAGCCCAATTAGTGTTATTTGCCAACCAGGCCCAAGGACAGATGAAGTCAAAAGAATAAATCTCATTTTGACATATCAGCATAACACTGATGAATATTTTATTCAGATTCCCCCCTAAAACTGCCCCTAGATCCCCAGACTTTAAAACCCCTCAAAACAAAGGTCTCAGCGCACAGCACACGCGTGTACTCTGGAATGGGCCCTCACCTTGCGCCTTTCCCCTTCTTCTGCCCCCACAGGCATGTATCTCCTAAAGTCCAAGGAACCCCACAAGGCTGGCAACCAAGCAGCAAAGGGCAGCAGCAGCTCTTCCTGGGCTAACCTCCTGACCGCCTTCCTCTGGCTTCTTAGCAAGCTGAACCAGACCAGCCAAGGCTCACTTCTTTCCTATAATGTTTCCAGAGAGCCGAGGCAGCTCCGCTCAGGCTCCCCTGTTGCTTCCGATGTCCTAAGTCCTTCCGTGTTTTACTGCTCCCCCGGCTTTAATAAACATCCTGTAAAAATCATAGTGAAATCTTTCCTGACAAAGTCGAGAACCCACACACTACCAGCCATCCGTAGGCGGACCACTCAGGGCCAGGTCCCCTTTCCAATAACACAAGGACCAAAGTGAGAGAGCAACAAGAGTTTGAGATCCAAAATACTAGCTATTCATGAATCACTGATTCAGGCAGAAACCCAAATAGTCTTCCGATAAGGAGATGAAGGCAACGGGTATTTATGAGACAGGAAAGGGGAACAGCTACATGAACAGTAGCAAGGGTGATAAGCTAAGGAAGAAATTTCTATAGGTGCAGAGAAGCTAATACAGTGATGCTGATTCTAAAAATGGCTTCAATTTTCAGTACAGTAGTCACAATAACTGCTTTCTTGTTATCTTTGCAAACAGTTCTTTGGAACGCAATGTTGCTTTAGGCTCAGTCCAAGTGTTATTTTGCCCAGTTTTAACATTCCAAAGGTTTGGGGAGTGAGACAAGCAAAGCAGTTCCTCTGAGATGATAGCTCTGGCTTCAGTTTGAAGGGGCTCCCTTTGAGACAGGCCAGTGAGCCAGGACAAGTGGAGTCGGGAAACTCAAAACAGGCAGCTGAACAAACCGACAGGTCAGTTTACAGCCAGACACAAAAGGTCACCTCCCTAGAGATAACATCTAGGCCTCACTTGTGTTTCAGCTCCAGGCCCAGAAAAGCAGCAAAATAAGGTGGGAAATGCAGGACCAGCTGCAATGACTAACGACCCCCTGCCCTGTCACTAACCCTGAAAGAACACACCTGGAAACTGATAAATATCTACTGAAACCCTCTCCTGAGACCTTCCCTGCAAGAGAGAGATAAAATTCCCCTAAATTCCCACCTGCAAGAGAGAGAGAAAACTGTCAGGAGAAAGGACACATGAGCACCCGCTCCCTCTGGAGAGCAGCCTGTGCCATTCCCTTCCCCCTCTTTTTCCCTCTCTTCTTCCCTCACAGGCAGGCATCTCCTAAACTCTAAGGGTCCCTCGAGACTTACAACCAGGGCAGCAATGGGCAGCAGCAGCTTGTCCCAGGCTAATCCCTGAACCTGTCCCCAAGGCCCCCTTTTCTCTGACTTCCCAGTGAGTTAAAGCAGCCCAGCCTAGGCTGTCTCTGGTGGCTTCTTGTACTGTAAGCCCTTCCTGTTTCACTGTCCCCAGCTTTAATAAGTATACCTTCATAGTCCTCTAAAAAGTACCTGGACCTGTATTGTGAAAATTTTCCTGCCCAAAAAACCCACACACTACCAGCTGGCCCTAGGCAGAGCCACTCAGGGCCAGGTCCCCTGTCTGGTAACACCTTCATATAGGTACAGAAGGTAGACACATACATACATACATATGAAAATGCACTCCAAAAAGGTCTAGAACTCCACTCTCCCGTACAGTAGCCATGAACCACATGTGAATACTGAGCTCTCCCCTCTCTGGAAAACAGGGCTGGAGTTGAAAATTATAAGCTTCTAATCACGGAGCCCACCAAAAGTCAATTCATTAAAACGAAAGACATTCCTGTCACCCAGGAAATTCCAAGGGATTCAAGAACTGTCAGAAACTGGGTCAATGACCAGATATTAGAACAAAAGGTACTCCTAGTACTCATACCACTGAGGAAATTACAAGGGTTTTAGGAGCTCTGTGCCAAGAACTGGGGAGAGAGACCAATATAGGTATTTCCTAATAATCAATCTCACAGAGTGAAAGTGTAAAATTTACTCCAGCATGCTGCCTGAATCACAGAGTTACTCTACACAATCTAAAGTGATATATATCTTCATACATCAGCTCCCAGGCAACAATCAAGAAACTCAGTTTGGACAAGTCTTGTCCTTGGGATAAAAATATTTTGAGCTAAAGGAGCCAGTGTCCCTGAAGCTGGTTGGCAAGAACCTAGCCTTTAGTTAAATTCTGTATACTATAAATGTTGCCAAGCTACTCAAATTTACTTTAGCTTTCTTTTTCTTCACTTCGTAATTGTGGATGTTGAAGGTGTCTCACCAACATTCATTTTACCCCTTCACAGTGGCAGGAGAGCAAGAGTTGAGAAACTCAGAAAAGCTCTTAAGAAAAATGCATGTGTGTATGCGTAACCTTCTATTTGAACTGCCTCCTATTCACCCAACTGTGAGGAAGGAATTCCTGCTCTACTGTTACGGGGATGGTCCAACACTCAACACCTGATACTATATAGGCCAGATAGTCACATATCCTCACAGCCCAGGGAAGGAGGACACAAACTCATGCAGGGACCCCGGGGTTCACCCTCTGGAACACAGTGATGCACCAGGGGCTGTGGGAGGCAGCCTTTATAGGATCAAAGGTGGGGAGGGCCCCCTGCTGGATACGAAGGATCTGATTGGCTCGTTTGAATAATTATTCACCTGGCAGGGAACTGAAGCCTTGTGGACAATAAGGGGACACATAACTAAACTGACAAGCTCAGGGGAGGTCTGCATGGTGGCCTGAAAAACTCAAGACCTAAAGTAACCATATAGGATGGTCTGAAATTAAAACTTTAACTAAAAGCAGTTTATGGCAAGCAGTCATGTCCTAGGCTGCAATCTTCCCTGACAAAGGTTAATTTTTACCTTAATTGAGCCTGTCTATTGTCTTTTGCATCTATAACACACCTTTGGAATGTCAAAGTAACTTCCCTTTTGCCAAACCTCAAGTACAACTACCAGAGCAGAAATCACAAATGCTCCCATTGTTACTGTTAATTGTTGACTGTTACCTATGCTGTACCCACCTATGTAAAAGAAGCACGTGTCCATCATTTTACCTTTTTTATCCAATCCCAGAGGTCCCCCCCTGCACCCCACTTTGCTTTCTCCTGCCTCCCAAATTTGTCACCCTTATGCCTCCTCTTGACTGTAATGTATAAAATAAGGTGCAAAACTGCCATTTTCTGGAGCATTTTCTCAATCTGTTGAGGTTTGCTTCCCAGCAATTCAGTTTGGCTCAAATAAACTCATAAAGTCTTAGAAGCTTGTACATTTCTTATTTTCTTACATTGACAGCCTACTACTGAGGGATAAACAGAAACTGTACCTGATCCATTCATTTGGGATCTAGCTAAGGGGGGACCTGCAGTTAGGCCATTTAGGGCCTCATGATTTCACTCAATGTCAAGGAAGCACATAACACTGGTTCTTAATTTTAGGTCTTAAACCACACCCTCCCTTACAAACACATGCACTACCCTTTACCCATGCTAATTCAGAACCACTCCTAGACAGCAGAATGGTGGTTTCCAGAATTGAGGAAGGATGGGGGAAGACAAAGAAGTAAAGGGAGTACCAAATACAGTGATGGAAAGAGATGAGACTCTGGGTGGTGAGCACACAATGGAGTACAGAGATGTATTATAAAGTCGTACACCTGAAATTTATATACTGTTATTAACCAATATTACGTCAATAAATCTAGCTTTTTAAAACAGAACTGCCCTGCCTGGTGTGGCTCAGTAGATTGGGTGCTGGCCTGCGAACCGAAGGGTCACTGGATCGAATCCCAGTCAGGGCACATGCCTGGGATACAAGCCAGTTCTCCACTTGGGGGTGTGCAAGAGGCAAGTGATCGATGTATCTCCTGCACACCGAAGTTCTCTCCCTCTATCTCCCTCCTTTCTTCTCTCTCTAAAAATAAAATCTTTTTTTAAATTATATTTTACTGATTATGCTATACAGTTGTCCCATTTCCCCCCTTCATTCCCCTCCACCCTGCACACCCTTTCCCACCCACATTCCCCCCTTTAGTTCATGTCCATGTGTCATTAGTTCTTAGCTTGTACATTTCCCATACCTCCCCCTATTTTCTCCCCACCTTCTATGCTACTTATTCTCTCTACCTTTCCCCCCTCTCTCCTCCTCCCACTCCCCTGTTGCTAACCCTCCATGCGATCTCCATTTCTGTGGTTCTGTTCCTGTTTTGGTTGTTTGCTTGGTTTATTTGTTTTTGTTTTAGGTGTGGTTGTTAATAATTGTGAGTTTGCTGTCATTTTACTATACCTGTTTTTTATCTTCTTTTTCTTAGATAAGTCCCTTTAACATTTCATATAGTAAGGGCTTGGTGATGACGAACTCCTTGAACTTGATCTTATCTGAGAAGCACTTTACCTGCCCTTCCATTCTAAATGAAAGCTTTGCTAGATACAGCAATCTTGGATGTAGGTCCTTGCCTTTCATGACTTGGAATACTGCTACGTCCATGGCCAGCCTCCCTTCATGACAAGGTCAGATGGGAAGGTGTAAGTCTTCAAGGAAGCAGCTTCGGTCTGGTGGACGTGGCATGAAGTGCCCCACACTATTTTTGATCATTGTTTTAACTCTCGTAATCATAACCCTTTCTGTTCTGATAATGTTCAATTTCATAACAGTGATTCTAGTACTGCAAACAGATCTTT
>PVKM010006339.1:0-15466 GCA_004027735.1 Carollia perspicillata
AGAGAGAGGAAAGAAAAAAATAAACCTCCTGATGACTTTAATTCCGCTGAGAGAGTTCTGCAGGTCTTCCTGGGTACCAAAAGAAGTGGGGGGCTGGGCTCACTTTTCTCCCTTCCTATGGTTTTACAATGATAGGGGCCAGTTCTGGGCCACAATATTCACATATGCCCAGCCTCCAGCCCAGGTCTTCTGTGAGCGGCTGGGCCCCTCACTGTCCATCTGCACCAGGCCTGTGCCTTTAACCCTTCCCACCAGTTGTGCAAAGTCTGTGTGATATACCTCCTCCTTGCTCTTTGTGGGCCCACTTTGGCTGGAATCCACCACCGGGCAAGCAGTGCCACTCAGCCTCTTGGCAAGCATCGCAAATCACCTTCTAGGCTAGTCTGGAGGAAAGTGCAGGCTTCAACTCAAATCAGCCTCATGGCAAGTGGTGCAGCTAGCAGCTAGAATCAGGTGCTGGGTTAGTGGCTGGTATCAGCCTCAGGGCCAGTGGCTTGATTCAGCTGCCAGGTGAGTGCTGGGAGCCAGTTGCTGCTGGAGAGTTCCTTACAAAGCATCTGTGAGCCTTTTTTCTTTTTTTTGGAGTAGAAGCCTCTTGTTTAAGCCCACAGTTCTTAACAAGCCCGACTTTTCACACAGCCAAATTTTCTAACCAGAATGGATACTATGCAGGTCAGGGTCTGACGTGGCCCAAATCTCCTCCCTTCTCTAGGTGTTGCCTGGCTCCTCAATTTCTCTGGTAATGACTTAGCCAATGTCCACAGTCCCAGCAGGTGAACACTGCCTCTGTGTGTCTCCCACTTCATCTCTATTCCCCCCAGCAACTTCCGGCATCCAGGTCCCTCCTGGTGCCATGTTGCCCTCCCTGCTCTGGTAGGGGAAGGAGCTGGTGATCTAACTCTCCTCCAAGTATCCTGCAGCAGGTGCCGGGCTAGGGGCCATAACAGCCTACATCCCTGAGCAGAGCCCAGGGACCTTAGTGTCCCAATGCAATCTCCTCACTGTCTGTTTATCAATGTCTGCTATAATTTTTGGCCAAACTTCATATAAGCTAGGATTCTGTTGGTTGTTCACTCTGTTCCTCAGAAGTTCGGCTATGTGTTCCAGCTAGGCACAGGGAGAACTGGGCTCCGCTTTAACCTACCTCACTGCCATCTTCCCTAATTCCTCAATAACAATTGTTGAGAAAGTCAGTTTGTGTATGCAGTCTTAGATTCCCACTCACCTACTAAGTAAGAGCCTTGGGCCTAGTACACTCTCTAATAAAAATATCTGAAGAATCCTCATAGCCTGTGCTGGATTTATCATCTTGTGTTGGAATATGTGTAACTGTTCCAGACTCAATGTGGACTCCTTTGTTCTGCCTATGTGTGCATGTCATATGGCCCCTTGTCAATACCACTACCCTATCTGTCCCCTCAAAAGGAGGGGCTCTAACAGGGGAGGTGGGTCTGACCAGATCACTGGGCAGAGGGGAGTGGGGAACCTAGGAGTAGCATGTGAAGTTGCACCCCACCCCAAGAGATGCGGAAGAGTTTGGGAAGCACTAAAGACTGTGTATGAGCAGTTGTCTTGCAACTGGGTAGCACAGAGTGATGGAGGGAAATACCCTCTTATGTGCTTCTGATGTATAGAGGATTTGGGGCTGGACTATATAAAGCATATAGTACAAAAACGCAGCTCTCTTTGTTTTCCCCTCATTGCTGGCCTGGAGGCTTGAGTTCTTGGGCTAACAGGGTCTGGAGGCCATGTGGTCTGGGAACATTCCCAGTGACCTTCTCCTAATGCTGTCTGGTTAAGAGCACAGCAGGCACTGGACTGGTAGGGTCGAAGGGAGAAAGCTTGGGCTGGTGGTCCTTGGAAACCATGTGGCCAGGCAACAAGTCCTGAACCCCTCCCCCACATGAGGGAGAGATTGGAGGAAGAGGGAAGTGTGCTATGAGTAGGACACTCAGATGCACAGGCTCTGAAAGATGCCTGAAGCCAGAGAGAAACTGAAAACCCATTAAGCCACCTGCATTTCTTAAAGGACAGTACCTTTGGTTGGGAGAAGAGGTTCCTGGCACAGACTTAAAGTGAGCTGGCAGAGGGTGGCAGGGTGATTTTCCTTGTGTGACTTAGAGGAAATGGGCATTGAGGAAAAGTTGCTATTATTTCAAACTGCATAGCCTTTGATAAAGGATTTCTTTCCCTTTCTACTGAACTCTGCCTCCAGAGTTTCACCTGTTGGAAGTGAGTAGCAGGACCCTGCTGGTAGTTTGGTTACAATAATGGTGTCCAAAGTGAGGCCTTAGCTGCTCATGACAAGTCAAGCCCCCAAGGAATGGGACTGTGGGGCTTCTCTATTGCTGGGAATTCCTCTAGGTGTGTTGGCTGCTTAAACACACTTAGTAAATGGAAAGAAAACAGGTCTGGGAAGGAACAGACTCTAAGAAGGCAAGAAGATATGAGTTTTGGGGCCATGAAATGGGGCCCAGGAGAGGAGTAGTTGAGTTCTGGAGAGCCCATTGCTAGAGGCCACTGTTTGTGAGATCAGTTGGCAGAAAATTTGCTGTGAGTATTTGTTGGAATAATTGAGTCATGGAAACCAGTTTTGTTTATATGTTCCCAGGTTGCCTGGATTCTTCTGGTCCTAGAGATCAGCTGGCTGTGCATTCAGACCAATAGGAGCTGTTTTGTTTTGGTTCCTGGAGGGAGCCCAGTGGGTAGAATTTTAGCAGACTGGAGTATGTACAACTATTATCTGATATCTAAGGAGGTATTGATTTATTATTGTAACATTGCCCATTTCCTCTAAGTCACACAAGGAAAATCACCCTGCCACCCTCTGCCAGCTCACTTTAAGTCTGTGCCAGGAACCTCTTCTCCCAACCAAAGGTACTGTCCTTTAAGAAATGCAGGTGGCTTAATGGGTTTTCAGTTTCTCTCTGGCTTCAGGCATCTTTCAGAGCCTGTGCATCTGAGTGTCCTACTCATAGCACACTTCCCTCTTCCTCCAATCTCTCCCCCATGTGGGGGAGGGGTTCAGGACTTGTTGCTTGGCCACATGGTTTCCAAAGACCACCAGCCCAAGCTTTCTCCCTTCGACCCTACCAGTCCAGTGCCTGCAGTGCCCTGGAGGTTTTATATGGGGCCAAACATACTGTGTGGCCCATGTATGTTTTAGATTGCAGGGGAAGATGGCCCATGTGTGGTTTCCTAGATTACTGTGTCATTATTCAATATAAATAGCATTGACAAGATTTATACAAATGGGATGAAATCCCTTACAACAAGGTATTTATGTTGTATAATAAAGTTTCATCATAGACAAAGGTCTGCTTGTTGGTGCAGAAAGGGGAAGGGACCTTGAAACCTCTTGGTGACAGTAAGACACAGAAAGAAAAGGAGAATGAGGAAATAAATCATGTTAATGCCCTGAACCCAGGGGACACAAGCTTAGTAGCAGGAGAACTTCCGTCACAGCTCCCACTGCTAGCTACACCTGAAACAGGTCCCAGAGAACCTATGACCCCACTCCTCTATGACAGAAGATGAGTCCCCTGCAAGGACCTGTCAGGACACCCAATATGGTCAGGAAACTTCCCAATCTGGAACAAGACAGTACCCTTTGAGGCAATATCCCATAGGAAATCCAGGCTGCTGGCTACTATTAGGCCCACACTCCATTTTACACTTCAGACTTACTGAACTGGAAGAATTGGAAGAACTCAACTCCTCATAGAGGGAGGATACTCAGAAAATGGCAGATATTGCCTCAATGTTTGGCACTTATCATTCAAACTGGGCAGATGTTCAGGCTCTCCTTAACATCTTGTTAACTGCAGATGAGAGATGGCTGGTTATTAATAAAGTTGATGAAGAGGCTCAACACTTGCCCTAAGAGAATCCCAATTGGATCCACAATCCAGGTGAGGCAATTTGCTTGACAGACCCTGACTGGGTAACAAATGGTGGGGACCTAGCCTTCCTGGAAAATTACAGAAGGTGCATATTGGAAGGGCTTAAGAAAGGAGTGCCTAAGCAAAAGAGTCTGAATATGATGCAGGCCCTTCAACAAAAACCAAATGAAGACCTTTATGAATTTTAAGAAAGTATTTATGTGGCTTATAGAAAGCACACTGATGCTAACTTGCAGGCACCAGATGATGGTGAACATGACTTTTATTGGGCAAAGTGCCATGGATATCAGAAAGAAACTCCAGAGTTTAGATGGAGCATTGAAAATGAATCCCTCTCAATTGGTGGACACAGCTTTTAAAGTATACAATGCTTGGGAAGTAAGGAAGATAAAACACGTCATGGTATTAGAGACAAGGTGGTAAAACCAGAAGAAGCAGGACCGTAACGGGAAAAGGAGAGGTCGACTAGGCATCACTCAATGTGCCTACTGCAAGAAGTTGGGCCACTAGAGAAAGGAGTGCCTGAAACTCAAAAGGGAAAATAGAAATGAAAACCCTCACTAAGAAATGTTAAAAAAGGAGAGGGAAGTCTGGTGACAAATGAGGAGGCCCAGGGCCTCCTTTGGACAGCTCCCAACCTATTATTATTTCCCCAGGGGAGCCCTGGGTATAGTTAACTGTGGGGAACAAGCTAGTTGATTTCCTTGTAGATTTGGAAGCTACATATTAAGTGTTGAATGCAAAATTAACCAAGAAAATTTCAGATGCAGTAATGATTACTGGAGTGACTGGAAAATTACAAAAAACATGCATTCCTTCAAACTCTAGAATGCCAGCTTTGTGATAAAAAACTTACGCATCATTTTCTCTCCATGCCAGACTGCCCTTTTCTACTGCTGGGCTGAGATTTACTTTGCAAATTGCATGTACAAATAACATTTTCTCCTGAAAAGCAGCAATTATGTGTACAGGTCCTGCTGGAACATGCTCTCCATCTCCAGGCACTCCTAACTTGCCTGGAAAGTCCTGGGGGTAAACTCTTCCCACCTGAGATCTATGAACAGGTTGATCAAACTGTTTGGGTGGATGTAACTCCAAGTAAAGTGATTAATATCCAATCTATAAAAAAATAACCTAAAAGAAAGGGCATATACCTGACAGAGGAAAGACTACCCCATTAAAACAGGAGGCTTTAGAGGAGATTCAGCCAATATTACAAAAATTCTTAAAATCAGGACTAATTTGATCATGACTATAACACTCCCATTTTGCCAGTGGAAAAGCCTCACTATGATGAATATTGATTTTTACAGGATCTTAGAGCCATAAATGACATTGCTCAGGACATTTATTCTATGGTGCCCAACTCTGTTGACCATGGCACCTGGAGATAGCAAATGGTTTTCAGTCCTAGATTTGAATGATGCCTTTTTCTGCATCCCAACAGATGAACGAGCTCAACTACTGCTGAATTATGCAGGACTCAGAAACTAAAGCCATACTCCAATACTGCTGGATCGTGCTGCCACAAGGATTTAAGAACTCCCTGGCTATATTCAGGTAAGTGTTAGCAAAGGGCTTAAGGAATATTCAATTGAAATCATGAGTTATTTTGCAATACGTAGATGGCATATTGATAGCTAGCAATACCTATGAGGACAATTTGCTCAATACTATCACAGTTCTAAATCAGTTGGCAAAAAGGAAATATAAGGTATCACCTCAGAAGGTCCAGATATGCAAACAGGAGGTGGCATATCTGGGATCACAACTGAAATAGGATACAAATGCTTGATAGTGGATAGAAAGTAGAGAACTGAAGGCAGCTTCCTGGAATCTTAGGAATTACTGGGTTCTGCTGAATTTTTATCGCAAACTTTGGACTTAGTGCAAAACCCCTGTACAATTCCTTAAAAGTCCTGGGCTCTAAATCTTTCAAATGGAAAGAGATTGTTAGGTGGCATTTGACACCTTGAAGGAAAAGCTAGTTTTGGCTCCTGCACTATGGTTGCTCTATTTACAGAAATCTTTCAAATTGTATGGTCATGAAAGACAGGGAATTGGACTGGGTTTTCATCCTCCGATTCAGAAAAATTTCCAGACTCATAGGCTATCTCTCAAAGTAGCTGGATCACATGATAAAGGGATGGCCACCATGTCCTCAAACAGTGGAAGCTATTAGTGACATCTTACAAGAAATTGAGAAGTTCAATTTAAGGCAGCATACTATGGTATTGGTACCACACCAGGTCCTAATTCTACTGGAACAGAAAGGAGAGTATTGGCTGACAGCAGGGAGCATGGGAAAATACCAGACCATTCTGTTGAACAACCAAAGTGTTACTTTACAGACTACCACAAACTTGAACCTGGCCACCCTGCTCCCAGACACAGTGGGAAATTCAGGTCTCCAGCATAACTTCTTGGAAATCATTGACCAAGTTTATTCTAGCAGTCTGGAACTTAACAAGCTTCTGGCAGCACCAGACTGGGAGCTATATATAGACAGGAGCACCTTCATGGATAATGTCCAACAATGAGCCGGGTACATGTAGTCACCATAGATAAGGTAATAGAAGCCAGGGATCCCCATCCTATGGGCCACAGACAAGCATTGGTCCATTCCTGTAAGAACTGGGCTGTACAGCAGAAGGTGAGTTTGCAATGCTTTCGAAACATTCTGAAACTATCCCTCCAGCTCCTGTCCATGGAAAAATTGCCTTCCATGAAACTGGTCCCTAGAGACAAAAAAGTGTGGGACTGCTGAATTATAAGCCCAAGCCTTGCACTGGGAACCCTAGCACAAAAGGCAGAGTTGATAGCCCTCATGAGAGACTTAGTACTGTTTCAGGGAGAGAAAGTTAATTTCTACATGGACTCCGAATATGCATTCATAATAGTCCATGCCCATGGGGCAATGTGGAAGGAGAGAGAGCTCTTAACATTGGGGCATGGAATGTCAAAAATGTAGAAGAGATTTTACAATCACTACAAACAGTGAATATAATGAACAAGGTTGCCATAATGCACTGCCCAGGACAACAAAGGTATGTTTCCCAAATGAGCCAGAGAGACCAAACTGCTGATAAAGTGGTGAGATAAGTTGACATACCTAGTTTTTTTTTTTAACTGCTAGCATTGTTTTTATTTTATTTTGTAATTGTTTTTCAGTTATAGTTGTCCCCATTTTCACTCTGTTCCTCTCCCCTGTCCTGCCCAACCCCTGCTTCCAAAGACCATCCCTTACCCATTGTCATTGTCCATGGGTCTTCTGTACATGTTCCCCTTCTTTACACCATTACCACCCTCACCCCTTCCCTCTGGTCCCTGCAAGTTTGTTCTTTATTTCCATGTCTCTGGTTTTATTTTGCTTTCTTGTTTGTTTTGTTGATTAGGTCTGCTTATAGGTGAGATCACATGGTATTTGTCTTTCATTGCCTGGCTTACTTCACTTAGCATAATTTTTCCAGTTCCATCAATGCCGTCCCAAAGGGTAGGAGTTCCTTCTTTCTTTTTTCTGCATAGTATCCCATTGTGTAAATGTACCAGCTTCTTGATCCACTCATTTACTGATGGGCACTTAGGCTATTTCCAGCACTTGGCTGTTGTAAATAATGCTGCTATGAACATAGGGGTACATAGGTTTTTTGAATTGGTGTTTCAGGATTCTTCAGGTACAATCCCAATAATGGACTCACTGGATCAAAAGGCAGTTTCATTTTTAGTTTTTTGAGAAAATTCCATACTGCTTTCCACAGTGGCTACACCAGTCTGCATCCCCACCAACAGTGTATTAGGGTTCCCTTTTCTCCACAACTTCACCAGCACTTTCTGTTTGTTGATTTATTAATGATGATCATTCTGACAGGTGTGCAGTGATCTCATTGTGTTTCTAATTTGTATCTACCTGATGGCTAGTGATGTTGAGCATCATTTCATATGCCTATGGGTCCTTTGTATGCCATCCTTGGAGAAGAGTCTGTTCAGTTCCTTTGCCCTTTTTAAATTAGATTGTTTATCTTTCTGGTGTGTAGCCCTATGAATTTTTCAAATATTTTGGAGTTGAAATGCTTGTCTGAAGTATCATTGGCAAATATGTTTTCCCATATGGTTGGTTTCATTTTTATTTTTCTGATGTTTCAGAAACACCAGAAAAAAGCCATGCAGAAGCTTTTAAATTTGATGTAGTCTTTTATAAACCTTGCCCTAGGGGACATATCAATGAAAATATTGCTGCAGGGGATATCTGATATTTTCCTGCCTATTTTTCCTCTAGCACTCTTATGGTGTGACAATTTACAGTTAAGTCTTTTATCCATCTTGAGTTTATTTTTGTGTATGGTGTAAGTTGGTGATCTAATTTCATTTTCTTTTTGCATGTACCTGTTCAGATCTCCCAACACCATTTGTTGAATAAGTTATTTTTAATCCATTTTGTGCTCCTGCCAATTTGTAAAATTTCAATTGACCATAGAGACATTGGTTTATTTCTAGGCTCTCCAGTCTGTTCCGTTGATTTATGTGTCTGTTCTTATGCCAGTACCAGACTGTGTTGAGTGCAGTGGCCTTGTAGTATAGTTTGATATCAAGTATTTCTAAAAATTGCTGAAGCTAATTGGGGTGATTTATGGTTTCACATAAATTTTTGAAATATTTATTCTATATCTGTGAAATATGTCATTTGTATTTTCATAGGGATTGTGTTGAATCTATAAATTGCTTTGGGTAGTATAGTCTTTTTGATGATGTTGATTCTTCCAATCCATGAACATGGCATAGGCTTCTATTTGTTTGTGCCTTCCTTAATTTCTTTCTTCAGTATTGTGTAGTTTCTGAGTATAGGTCTTTTATCTTCTTGGTTAAATTTATTCCTGGGTACTTTATTTTTCTTGTTGCTATAGTAAATGCTATATTTTCCCTAATTTCTGTTTCTGATATTTCTTTGTTGGTATACAAAAGGCCTTTGATTTCTGAATATTGACTTTGTATCCCGCCATTTTGCTAAATTCACTTATTAGTTTAAGTAGGTTTTGATGGAGTCTGTAGGGTTTTCTATGCACACTATCATGTTATCTGCAAACCATGATAGTTTTACTTCCTCCTTTCCAATTTGGATGCCTCTTGTCTCTTTTTCTTGCCTGATTGCTGTGGCTAGAATTTCCAATACTATGTTGATGAGGTGGTAAAAGCAGACACTCTTGTCTTGTCCCTGATATTAGGGGAAATAATTTTAGATTTTGCCCGTTGAGTATAATGTTGGCTTTAGATTTCTCATATATTGTCTTTGGTATATTGAGGTAAGGCTCCCTCTATTCCTACTTTACTGAGTGTTTTCATCATGAATGGGAGCTGTACTACATCACATGTTTTTTCAGCGTCTATTGTTATTATCATGTAATTTTTGTTTTTCCTTTAATATATGTAATGTATCATGTTTATTAATGTATGAATATCCTTTCATTCCTGAAATTAATTCCAGTTGATCATGGTATATGATCTTTTTAATGTATTGCTGGATCTGACTTGCCAATATTTTGTTGAAGATTTTAGCATCTATGTTCATGTTGGCCTATAGTTTTCTTTTTTTTGTTGTGTCTTTACCTGCTTTTGGGATTAGGATAATATTGGCTCATAACAGAGTTTTGGAGTTTTCTCTTTTCTTGAATTTTTTGGAATAGTTTGAGAAGGATAGGAGTTAGCTTTTCCCTAAATGTTTGGTAAAATTTTCCTGAGAAGCCATTTAGTCCAAGGTGTTGGTGTGCCAGGAGATTTTTGATTACTGTTTTAATTTTACTAGCTGTTATTGTTCTATTCAGGCTTTCTGCTTCTTGGTTCAGTTTTGGAAGATTATATATTTCCAGAAATTTGTCCATTTTACTCAAGCTGTCAAATTTCTTGGCGTATAGTTGTTCATAGTAATTTCTGACAATCCTTTCTGTTCCTATGGTATCAGTTTTAATTTTTCCTTTTACTGTTCTGATTTTATTTATTTGGGTCCTCTATGCATTTTTCTAGTGAGTCTGATTATAAGCTTCTCAATTTTTTTTTGAAGAACCACCTCCTGGATTTATTGATCTTTTGAATTTTTTAAAAGTCTCTATGTCATTTAATTATGTTCTGATATTATTTCCTTCCTTCCACTCACTCTGAACTTTTTGTTGTTGTTGATCATATAGTTCTTGTAGGTGTAAGGATACATTGGTTATCTGAATTTTTTCTATCTTTTTTAGGTAGGCCTGTATTGCTATAAACTTCCCTCCCAGAACTGTCTTTGTTGTGTCCCATAGGTTTTGAGCTGTTTGTGTTTATTTTCATTTTTTCAGAAACCTTTTTATTTCTTTCTCAATCTCATTGTTAACCTATTAACTGTTTAATAACATGTTATTCAGTCTCCATGACTTTGAATTTTTTTGAGTTTTTTCCTTGATGTTGGTTTCAAGTTTCAGGCCATTGTGATCTAAGAAAATGTTTGATATGATTTTAGTTTTCTTGAATTGTTGAGGCTTGTTTTGTGTCCTATCATGATCTATGTTTGAGAATGTTCCACGTGCATTTGAAAAGAATGTATGTTTAACTGCTTTGGGGTGAAAAGTTCTGTATATATTAATTAAGTCCATTTGGTCTAGGATGTAGTTCAGTGCCATGATATCCTTGCTGATTCTTCTTTCTGAAGATCTGTCCATTGTTGAGTGTGGGGTGTTAAAATCCCCTAGTATAAGTGTGTTTCTGTCTATATCTTTCTTGAAGTCCTTCACAATTTTCCTTCTATATTTTTTGCTCCTACATTGGGTGCACATATATTTACAATGGTCATGTCTTCTTGATGACTTTTTCACTTCAGTATTATGAAGCGACTTTCTCTGTCTCTTTTTATAGCCGTTGTTTTGAAATCTATTTAGTTTGATATAAATATTACTACCCTGGCTTTTTTTTCCTGTCCATTTACTTGGAATATTTTTTCTAATCCTTCACTTTTAGCCTGTGTAGGCCTTTTGTTCTGAGGTGGGTCTCTTGTTAGGCAGCTTATGTGTGGGTCATGTTTTCTTATCCGTTTAGCTACCCTTTGTCTTTTGATTGGAACATTTATTTCATTTACTTTTAAGGTCATTATTAATAGGTTCTTATTCACTGCCATTTCCCCCTTTTGTATTCTTTCCTCTCTCATTCTCTTTCTTCATCTCCTTATAGCAGTCCCTTTAGCATGTCTTGAAATACTGGTTTGGTGGAATTATATTTTTTTAACCTTCTTTTGTCTGGGAAACTCCTTATCTCACCTTCCATTTTAAAGGAGAGCCATGGTGTGTAGAGTAGTACAGGTTGAAGGCCTTTGCTTTTCATTACTTGGAATATTTCTTGCCAATTCCCTTCTGGCTTGTAGTGTTTTTGTTGAGAAGTCAGCTGATAGCCTTATTAGAGATCCCTTACATGTTCCTCTCTGTTCCTCTCTTGCTTCTTTAAGATTCTCTCTTTGTATTTGAATTTTGCCATTTAATCGATGTGTCTTGGAATGGGCTTCTTTGAGTTCATTTTGATTGGGACAATCTGTGCTTCCTGGACTTGCATGACTTTTTCTCTCATCAAGTTAGGGAAGTTTTCTATCTTTCCTTTTTCAAACAGATTTACTATCCCTTGTTTCCCTTCTTCTCTTTCTAGTATCCATATTATATGGATATTATTGTGTTTCATGTTGTCCTGCAGCTCCCTTTAACTGTTTTCATTCTTTTTGAGTTTTTTTATATTTTTGCTCTGTCTTGGACTTTTTTCTACTTTCTCCACCAGCTTGCTAATTCAATCCTCTATTTCACTTAACCTATTTTTAATTCCTTTCATGGCGTTCTTCATTTCAGATATTGTATTTTCCACTTACTTCTGTCTCTTTTGTTAGTTTCTATGTAATTTTTAATGCTGGTGTAGTTCACAGTAAGTTCCTTGAAGGTTCCCTGGAGTTCTTTGAAGTTATCATTGAGATCCTTATGTGTCCTTACAACCATAATTTTGAACTCAATGCCTGATAGTTTTGTTGCCTCAATTTCATTTAACAGTCTTTCGGGAGATTTCTCATTTCCTTTCGATTTGGAGTTGTTTCTTTGACTCCACATTTTAGGTGACTCTTCCTGTTTTTTTTTTTCTCTGCTTTGACTCCCTGTCTTCATGTTGTAGGTCTTCTGTACTAGGAGACTTGGACTCAACGATGCAGTCTCCTTGATCATCTGTGCTTGATGATTTTCTGTTGCCATTTATGCCTTTTATATGGTTGTAATTTGATTTTGGTTGTTGTTGGATCATACTTTGGTAGGTTCTTCCCTCTGGATGACTGACTGAGAGTCACTTCGCCTTACATGTTTTGTATGTTGCTGTATTAATGCACTGGTGCTTGCTCTTAGCCAGTTCACCCCTTCTTGCTTTGGTGGGATCCTCATATCTACATGGATTCCTCAACCTAAAAGCTCTAGGGGTTTTTATCCCTTGCTTGGATTTGTCAAAATTTAAACTCAATTACACAGGATGAGAGGATCCTGTGAGTGCAGATTCTCTAACAGTGATCCCAGTTCCATATGGAAGAACAACACCCATGGTATAATCTTTCTCCCTGAGCCTCTAGTAAATCTCATCCTAAAACATCTATAGGAAGGGACCCATTATGGAAAGGATGCTTTGATGGACTTCAAAAGGCCACATTTGAAGGGCCATCATTTGCAAAGGATTCATCAGAGGACCACCCAAGTTGGTCAGATATGTGCCAGAAACAATCTAAGACATAACATGCACCAGTAGAAAAGGGAGTACCATTTAAAGAGCTATGTCCATTTGCAGATGGGCAAGTAAATTATACAAATGCCTAAAACCAGGGGGGATTTCAAATTTGTAATAGTTTTTGTTCAAACTTTGTCTGAATGGGTAAAGGCATTACCCACTGGAACTGATAAAGTAACTGAAGTAACAAAACTTCTACCTAAATAAATAATGCCTAGATTTGGACTTCCTCACAGCATCCATTGTTCACTTCAGAGACCTTTCAGAAGGTTGGACAGGCACTACAAGTACAATGGAAGTCACATGCATTTTGCAGACCTAAATCTGCAAGAAAGACTGAGAAAATGAATGACACAACAAAGAAGACCATGGCAAAAACATGCCAGAAAACACATTTGAAATGGGATCAGGCACTTCTCACTGTATTTCTCCAGATTAGGGTAGCCCCTAGAAATGTGCTTAAGTCCTTTTGAAATAGTTTATGGGAGACCTTTCCAAATCTTAGTTTTGGTAGTGCCCCCCATAGATTTGGAGCACAAGTCAAATATTAAACAATATGTGCAACATTTAGGACAAACACTATTTTGCAAAGGTTTGTTCACTGCATGTCTGCCAAGACATCTGATGAGCCTTTATGCCCAGTCCACCTGGTGGATGGAGTCTACTAAAAACCTGGAAGACTCAAGGCCATGAACAGCAACTAGTTGAGAAATGGACTGGTCTCTATGATGTCCTACTGACAATATATCCTTCACTGAATCTCACAGGAACCAAGCCTTGGATCTACCACACAAAGATAAAATGGGCACCACCTGAGGAAGACTGGAACACTGTTGATGTGGTTGATGCTGAAAGGGAAAGCTGGACCTGCACTCTGGAAGGAGATTTGAAATTTCTCTTTCAGAAGAAGACAATGGGTCTCAATGAAGAGTGACAATGCTCCTTTTACTTTACTTATATGTTTGCAAATCTAGGAACTTTTAGTTGCTTGATACTGATTATAGTCCTTTCCAGTATTGAAAAAAACAAGGATCAAAAGTGGGTTATTGCTAAATATGAATGAGTATAAAAGATTGTGAGAGTTTTAACTTAAAAGGAAAGAAAACTTAGCTCTCAGTTCTATGCTTGCTTTCTAATCTTGTAGGAACTAAGGAAAACACCATTGTTTGGTTTATACCAGGAATCATCCTATCTGCTATAAGATCAGCTGCCACACTGAGGGGTTAGAGAATGTCTCTACCATTGGGGATTTATACTAGGACCTCAAAAAGGTCATTTGGCATGAGTGGGCATACCAGCTAAGGGGAGAGGTCATTCCCTGCTCTGAGACCAATTGGCACACTGTGGGGTGAGGGAATGTCTCTACCATTGGGTCTTTGGGTTGTTTGGACCTAGGGGAGGTCCTCAGTGGTACTAGTTGGTGGGACCAGTTGGTGTGAGGCAAGATTTTAAGGCACATTTTAATCTTCTTTTCTTTCTTTTTTCCTGAAAGTTTGTCTTTGTTTCTGTTCTGAAAGGAAAGTGGAGATTCTGAGAGTTAAAACTTAATATTATGGCATTCTTAATGAGTGAGTGATGACACAAAGCATATTTTCATGAAACCAATAAAACTGGTTTCAAATGGTGCTTTTAATAATCAAGACATTGACTGGAATGTCATGACTGAAGGAGAGATGCGTGGGCTCAGGTTGTTACCAGAAAGCCTTGAAGAACTGAGATTGACTTTTGAAGCTAAGGAAAGCCCTGTGGAAAAATGACCTGGTACATTGTTTGGTTGTGTGTTTCATGGCATTCTATCAAGGGAAGGAACAAAGGTTACTTTCCTGAAAAATGGCAAGGAGGAACCTTAAGACATGATAGGAACCTCAAGGATTTGAAGAGTACAGGTACTGCAGGCAATGCCATATGGCAGGTGGTGGTGTAGTTCTGTGCCCTGAAGGGATGACTAAGGCTCAGTTTAAAGGTTCCTTGTGGAAGTTTCAGCAGAGATTTAAAGATCCTAGGTAATCAATTGCTGCTCATGTGGTGCTCATGCAAATGATGAGGCAAAATTAAAAAAACAGGCAGACTCTTTGATGACAATGAGAGCAATCTTAAAGAGAGGAATTGGGATTCAAGAAAAAAATCATGATGCTGGAGGAGGAAGATGGTGGAGAGGTAGGAGGGAGCAGATTCCACTTCCCCCTACACACGGGAGGAAACCCTAGCCAATCTACAGAGGAACAGAGCCAACAGCCAACAGTACCCCAGCATATATGAAAATAGGAGACCAAAAATTGTAGTGGACATTGCAAAACCAGACGGTAAGGAGAGTGCTTCAGGACAATAAGGTCCCAGGGACAAGCACAGGGACTGGGTCAGCTGCAGCCTCAGGCCTGGCACCTGCTGGGTCTGCCACAGGGTTCTTGGGAGAGAGCTGGGTCAACTGCTCCCTCCTCTACCAAATAAGGTTTGAGCAGCACCGGGAGAGGCCTGGTTGCTTGAAGTTGCAGAGAGGGCAATAAGGACTAAGTGGCAAAAACACAGGGGCTGTGAGCACCCACAGAGTCTGTGGATGCTGGTTGGGGAGAGTTGAGGGTTGTACCATGATGGACTCTGACCCAGACAGTCCCTGATCTGGCTGAAGAATTGGGCTCTATGAGAGGCCAGACTACTGTACCGAGAGGTAGGCTTGAGTAGGAGGAATTTCTCAAACATAAAAAGTAAAAAAAGACACATTGTTTGAGGAATTGTCCTGCAGCAATCGCTCTGGCCTCCTCACCACCCAGCCAGACAGCACTTCCGAGGTGTGGCAGGAAGCCCTGTGCACC
>PVKM010006339.1:15566-44741 GCA_004027735.1 Carollia perspicillata
TCTCTCTCAGTTACTTTTTTCTCTCTTTCCTTCATTCTTCTTTTATTCCTACTTCCTTTCTTTCAAAATTTATCTCTTCTTCTTTCCTTCTTCTTCTTTTTTTTAAAAAAAAAAACAATATCCACAGATGAGACTAAAAACCCCAGAACTATAAAGAGATCAGAGTTGGACCCAAAGAGGTGACATCCCAACAGATGACACAATGACACAAATTTCACTTTGCCACTCCAGAGAACCTGCAAGATATTGCATGTTTGTATTATTATTTTTCATTATTCTTACATCTTTTATTTGAATAATATTTTTGTATTCCTCTTCTTTCTGTTTAGTCTTTTTCACTTGGCTGATTAAATTATATCATTTGACAGGTTTCCCTTGTTCTCTCTTTCATAGCATATTGCTAATTTACTGTCCTTCACTTCGCTTGTATTCCATTAACACACTACTGAAGATCCTATACTCCCTATTCTTGATATCCAGATTACATATATTCTGTCATAAGATTCTTGTTCCATTACTATTGTAAATAACTGCTATTCCATACAATTGTAAATACTACACAACGCCACTCCCAGATCTTAACCCACTTTACAGTTTCCTGAACTCCATTACTGTAGAAGATAACTCTATTCTCTCACACAATATACCTATTTTCTATCCTTTACTCTTACCTTACCTCAGAATCTGACCTCTGACAACCTCCCTGCCTTCCAGATCCAACTCACAATACTTCTCTCCCCAACAAGAGTCTAATCTTTTCACTCTTCCTAAAAAGTGGCTAGCTGGGTGGAAGATCACAGTTAACACTATACATAGCCAAAGGATCTCCTATCTCTTCTCTACTGGCTGCTACTGTAAATATCATAGAACACTTTCTTGCTATCTTAAGCCATTTTGCCTTTATCCCCCAAACAATTACAGAAAAGAGTGCATGGAAGCTGTGAACACCAGGATACCTGCTGGAAGAGGAAACCCAACAACAAAGGAACCACCAACAGATAAAACAGAAAAAGGTGAAGGAGGGAGTGGAAGCCACATTAACTTCAATGCAGAAAGTATCTGGGAATACAACTAAATAGCAGAGAAATTACCTAGAACAAACAAATGAGCAATAACAAGAGAGAATCCTCAAAATCTTGTACATACAGAAGAACCAGCTTCAACACAACCTGCCCTCACCAGCACAACAAAATACAAGAGGTGGTGGACAGAGTGACCCTCAGTTAACCAGCTGGTAAGGACCCACCAAAGAAAGACCCAACAATAATCAAAGCCCAAAGACAGAGCCAACTTAATGATGGCCAAGACCTGTGAGCTCAGGAGATCAAGGAGACTTCACTACTGAATCTCATAGGTATTCTACCACAGAAGTTCAGACCATAAACACAAGGAGCAAGAACAGATTAATTTAAGAAGCTGAAGCTAACAAGAAGGGTCTCACAAAAATTGGAAGACATAGAAACAATCCCCAAATGAAAGAAAAGGAGGAAACCTCAGAAAGAATGCTAAATGAAATAGAAGCAGGTCAACTATCAGATATTGAGTTCAAAGCAATGGTTACCAGGAAACTCAATGAGCTAACAGTGAATTACCAAAAACTACAGGGAAACTACAGTGAACTCATTGCAAACTATATCAACACGAAAAAGGAAATAGAAACTATCAACAAGGGCCAAGAGAAAATGAAGAATACAATATCTGAACTGAAGAAATCAGAAGGAATCAAAAGCAGGCTAGATGAAGCAGAAGATTGGATCAGTGAGCTGGAGGACAAAGTAGAACAAAACACCCAGAAAGAGCAAGAAAAGGAAAAGAGGCTCAGAAAGAATGAAGAGGGACTAAGGCAAATTGAGGACAATATGAAGTGTAATAATATCCATGTAATAGGGACACCGGAGGATGAGAATAAGAGCGAGGGATAGAAACCTGTTTGAAAAAGTAATGATGGAAAACTTCCCTAATTGGATGAGAGAAAAAGTCACACACATCCAGGAAACACAGAAAGTCTCAATCCAAGGAACCCAAAGAGGCTCCCTTCAAGACACATCATAATTAAAATAACAAAATTCCAAGACAAAGAGAAAAATCTTAAAGGCATAAGAAGAAGGCAGAAAATCTTAAATAAAGAAGAAGGAAGTAACATACAAGGGAACCGCAATAAGTTTAGCACCTAACTTCTCAATGGAAACATTCCAAGCCAGAAGGGAATGGCAAGAAGCATTCCAAATAATGAGAACCAGAGGCCAGCAACTAAAGCTACTTTACCCAGCAAGGTTCTCAATCAAGATAGAAGGCCAAATAAGGAGCTTTCCAGACAAAAGGAGTCTAAAAGAATACACCTCTACCAAACCAGCTCTGCAAGACATGCTAAAGGGACTGCTTTCAGAAAGGAAGGAAAAGAGAAAGAGAGGAACACAGGTACAAAAATGACAATGAATAAGTACCTATCAATAATAACCTTAAACATAAATGAATTAAATGCTCCAATTAAAAGACACAGAATAGCTGAATGGATAAGAAAGTGTGACCCACACATATGCTGCCTACAAGAGACCCACTGAAGGACAAAAGACCTACACAGACTGAAAGTGAAGGGCTGGAAACAAATTATCCAAGGAAATGGACAGGAAACAAAAGCCTGGGTAGCAACACTCATATCAGATGAAATAGACTTCAAAAAAAGAGCCATAAAGAGAGACCCAGAAGGTCACTTCATTATCCTCAAGGGAAGACTCCAACAGGAAGACATAAACATTATAAGTAAATGTGCACTCAATATAGGAGCACCCAAATATATAAAGAAAATCTTAGAGGACTTCAAGAAAGATACTGATAACATGACAATTATAGTAGGGGATTTTAACACCCCACAGTCAGAAATGGACAGATCTTCCAAACAAAATATCAACAAAGATATTTTGGCATTGAACAATGCCCTAGATGAAATGGACTTAACTGATGTATATAGAGCCCTTCATCACAAATAAGCTAAATACACATTCTTTTCAAATGCATGTGGAACATTTTCAAAGATAGACCACATGATAGGACACAAAACAAGCCTCAAAAAATTCAAGAAAATTGAAATCATACCAAGCATTTTCTCCAACCACAAGGAACTGAAACTAGAAACCAACCCCCAGGGAAAAAAACCAAAACACTCAAAATAATGGAGACTGAATAGCATGCTATTAAAGAATGAATGGTTCAAAAATGAAATTTGGGAAGAAATAAAAAAGTTTCTGGAAACAAATGAAAATGAACTCACAAAAACTCAAAATTTATGGGACACAGCAAAGACAGTCCTGAGAGGGAAGTTCATAGCAATACCTAAATACCTAAAAGAGATAGAAACATTTCAAACAAACAACCTAACCCTGTACCTACAAGAACTCAAAGAACAACAACAAAGATGGCCCAGTGCAAGTAGAAGGAAGGAAATAACCAACATCAGAGAAGAATTAAATGACATAGAGACTAAAAGCACAATTCTAAGGATCAATGAATCCTTAGGAGCTGGTTCTCTGAAAAGATAAATAAAACTTACAAGCATTTAAGCCTGCTCATCAAGAAAAAAAGGAGGGAGGACCCAAATAAACGCAATCAGAAATGAAAGAGGACAGATTACAACTGATACCACAGAAATACAAAGGATTGCAAGAAATTACTATGAAGAACTATATGCCAAGAAATTTGAAAACCTAGGTAAAATGGACAAATTTCTAGAAAAATATGATCTTCCAAAACTCAATGAAGAAGAAGCAGAAAGCCTGAACAGACCAATAACAGCACATGAAATTGAAGCAATAATCAAAAAACTCCCTACACACAAAACCCCTTGACCAGATGGTTTCACAGGAGAATTCTACAAAACATTTAAGGAAGAGCTAACCCCTATCCTTCACAGACTATCCAAAAAAGCCAAAATTATGGAAGACTCCCAAACTCTTTTTATGAAGCCAGCTCCACCCCAATTTCAAAACCAGATAAAGGCACAAGAAAAAAAGAAAACTTCTGGCCAATATCACTGATGAACATAGATGCTAAAATCCTCAGCAAAACACTGGCAAACCGCATCCAACAATACATGAAAAAGATCATACACCATGACCAAGGGGGATTCATCTCAGGCATGCAAGGAAGGTATAATAATTGCAAAACAGTAAATGTAATGCATCACATAAATAAAAGGCAAGACAAATATCACATGATCATATCTATAGATGTGGAAAAAGCATTTCATAAAGTACAGCACCCATTTATAATCAAAACATTCAGCAAAGTGGGAATAGAGGGAGCATGTCTAACATAATAAAGGCCATATATGAGAGACCTACAGCCAACATCATCTTCAATGGGTAAAAACTAAAATCTTTTCCACTAAGATCAGGAACAAGAGAAGGTTGTCCACTTTCATCAATTCTACTCAATATATTATTTGAAGTTTTAGCCACAGCAATCAGAGAAGAAAAAGAAATAAAAGGCATCAAATCAGAAAGGAGAAAAAAAACTGTCACTGTTTGCAGATGACATAATAGTGTACATACAAAAGCCTATAGACACCACCCCAAAACTGCTCAGCCTAATAAATAAATTCAGGAAAACAGTGGGATACAAAGTCAATATCCAGAAATGAAAGGCATTTTTGTATACCAACAATGAAACAGCAGAAGAAGAAATTTAAAAAAATTCCTATTTGATACAGCAAAAAGAAAAATAAAATACCTAGGAATAAATCTAAGCAAGGAGGTAAAAGACCTGTATTCAGAAAACTGCACAACACTGGAGAAAGAAATCAAGGAAGACCCAAACAAATGGAAACATATACCGTGTTCATCGTTTGGAAGAATTAATATCATCAAAATGCCCATAGTACCCAAAACAATTTACAGATTCAATACAATACCTATTAAAGTACCAATGGCATATTTCACAGACATAGAGCAAACACTTCAAAAATCTATATGGAACCATAAATGACCCTGAAAAGCTGCTGCAATTTTGTTAAAGAAGAATAAAGTAGGAGAAATCATGATACCTGAGACCAAACTGTAGTACAAGGCCACTGGAATCAAAACAGCCTGGTACTGGCATAAAAGCAGGCACATAGACCAATGGAACAAAACAGAGAGCCCAGAAATAAATCCAAGTGTCTATGGTCAATTAATATTCAACAAAGGGGGCAGCAACATGAAATGGAATAAAGATAGCCTCTTCAACAAATGGTGTTGGGAGAAATGGACAACTATGTTAAAAAAAATGAAACTCAAGTACCAACTTACACCATACACAAAAATAAATTCAAGGGGGAAAACAGATTTAAATATAAGTGGTGACACCATTAAAATCCTAGAGGAGGACATGGGCAGGAAAATCTCAGATATTACATGCAGCAACAATTTTTCTGATAGGTCTCTTAGAGCAAGGGATATAAAGGAAAGAATAAGCAAATGGGATCTCATCAAAATACAAAGCTTGTACATGGCTAAAGAAAACAGCATTAAAATAAAAAGAGAACCAACCATATGGGAAAATATATTTACAAATGATACCTCAGACAGGGGTTTAATCTGCAAAATATATAAAGAACTCACACAACTCCACTCTAAGAAGACAAGCAACCCAATTAAAAAGAGGGCCAAGAACTTGAACAGACACTTCTCTAAGGAAGACATACAGAGGATGCAGAGTCACATGAAAAGATGCTCAATATTGCTATCTATCAGAGCAATGCAAATTAAAACCACAATAAAATACCACCTCTCACTGGTCAGAATGGTCATTATAAACAAAGCAACAAACAACAAGTGTTGAAGAGGAATTAGGGAAAATGGGACCCTAGTGCACTGTTGGTGGGGTTGTAGGCTGGTACGACCACTATGGAAAACAGTATGGAATTTTCTAAGAAAACTGAAAATGGATCTCCCTTTTGACCCAGCAATTCCACTACTAGGATTATATCCTAAGAACCCTGAAACCCTAATCCAAAGAACCTATGCACCCCAATGTTCATAGGAGCACAATTTACAATAGCCACGTGCTGGAAGCAGCCTAGGTGCCCATCAGTAAATGAATGGATCAAAAAACTATGGTACATATACACAATGGAATTCTATGTGGCAGAAAGAAAGAAGGAGCTCCTACCCTTTGCAACAGCATGGATGGAACTGGAAAGTATTATGCTGAGTGAAATCAGCCAGGTGGTGAAAGACAAATACCATGTGATCTCACCTTTAACAAGAATCTAATCAACAAATCAAACACACAAGCAAAATATAACCAAAGACACTGAAAAAGATAACAGGTTGACAGTGACCAGAGGGGAGAAGGAAGGGAGTTTCATGGGAAAGGCTTTACAGGAATAATCTAAAAGACACATGGGCAAAAACCAGGGGGCAATGAAAATGGGAAGGAAGTGGGAGGGCTGAGGGGTGGGCTGGGATGGAAGTAAAAGACAGAAAACTGTACTTGAACAATTAAAATAAAAAAAAATCATGATGCTCAGTGGTGGATATGGAAGTCTCGTGTACCTGCCTTTGGAGTTTTGTTTTCACTTGGAAACTGAACTGGTTTACCTCAGACTCTGATGACATCACCAGAGATGTTTAATTTACAGGCATGAAGGATTTGTCAAATTTTCATTACTTGACCTTATTTCAGTAAAAGCCTTGTAACTGGACATCTTCTCAAAAGGCATCTTCTCAGAGACAGGTTTGTAAATTTGTTTTGTGAATTAACCTGTGTGCTCTTCCTTTTGTTTTCATACTATGTGCCTATGACCTCATTTACTGGTGTTTGGTGACACAGTATAGGTCTCACTTAAGAAGTCTATCTGCATTGGCATCTCCTGAGACTCAACAGTTTGTCAGGACTAGATGGTTGAGTTGGTGAAGTATGGAGTGGCATTTAGCTTTGCTTTAGAACTATTTTCTTTTTCTTACCAAAAAGTTTTCACAGAGGGGGCCCAGAAGTGTTAAAGGGGGATTTCAGAATACTTAACTCACCTAATTTGAGTCACATATAGTGGTCAATAGGGGTTTGGACAGGTGTGTCACGTCCTGCACAATTTCCTCCAAGGAAGCAACTCTTTCTTAATTAAGAACACTGTTGAATTAGTCCCTACCTTTGTCATTTAGTTTTTACAGTTCTGATTGTGTCTTCTAACCCTCTTTCCAAATTTGTCCCTTCCAGAATACAAGGTTGATAACTTGTGCAGCAATCCCATCCTTTGGACATTGTGCACACTGCTTTCAGGGACAACTAATGGACCTGGACTAGGCAAAACCCTTTTCTGTTGCATAAAAACTCCCCTTCACTCCAGATCCCCTTTTGGTAGGCATCTCTGTACTGAAGATAGTTAAGACTATTTTCGGGTTTTTTTTGTAATCAATTTTTAAAATTTTTAATTGTTGTTCAAGTACAGTTTTCTTTCTTTTACTCCCATCCCAGTACACCCCACCAATGCTCCTCACCTCCCTCCCAATTCCACCCCCCTTAGGTTTTGTCCATGTGTACTTTATATACTTGTTCCTGTAATCCCTTCCCCTTTCCCCTGAAATTCCCTCCCCTCTCCCCTCTGGTTACTGTCAACCTGTTTTCTATTTAAATGTCTTTGGTTATATGTTGCTTGCTTGTTTGTTTTGTTCTTTAGGTTCCTGTTAAAGGTGAGATCATATGGTATTTGTCTTTTACCACCTGGCTTATTTTACTCAGCATAATGTTTTCCAGTTCCATCCATGCTGTTGCAAAGGGTAGGAGCTCCTTCTTTCTTTCTGCTGCATAGAATTCCATTGTGTAAAAGTACCATAGTTTTTTGATGCATTCATTTACTGATAGGCACCTAGGCTGCTTCCATCACATGGCTATTGTAAATTGTGCTCCTATGAACATTGGGGTGCATAGGTTCTTTGGATTAGGGTTTCAGGGTTCTTAGGATATAATCCTAGTAGTGGAATTGCTGGGTCAAAAGGGAGATCCATTTTCAGTTTTCTTAGAAAATTCCATAGTGTTTTCCATAGTGGTTGTACCAGTCTGCAATCCCACCAGCAGTGAACTAGGGTCCCTTCTTCTCCACAACTTCTCCAACACTTGTTGTTTTTTGCTTTGTTTATGATGCCCATTCTGACCAGGGTGAAGTGGTATCTCATTGTGGTTTTAATTTTCATTTCTCTGATGGCTAGCAATACCGAACATTTTTTCATGTGTCTCTGGATCCTCTGTATGTCCTCCTTGAAGAAGTGTCTGTTCAAGCTCTTGGCCCTCTTTTTAATTGGGTTGCTTGTCTTCTTAGAGTGGAGTTGTGTAAGTTCTTAGTATATTTTGCAGATTAAACCCTTGTCTAAGGTATCATTGGCAAATATGTTTTCCCATACATTTAGTTCTCTTTTTATTTGAAATGTATTCTATGATATTTATTGTAGCAGCTGGTAGAGAAGAGATAGGAGGTCATTTGGCTATGTATAATATTAACTGTGATATTCCACCTAACTAGCTACGTTTTAGAAAGAGTGAAAATAAGATAAGACTTTTGTTTGGGAGGGAAGGGTTATGAGTTGGATCTAGAAAGCAGTTAGCATGTGGGAGGTCACATTCTGAGGTTAGGTGAGAGTAAAGGATAGAAAATATGTGTAGTGTGTGAGAGAATAGAGTTAATCTATTCTCTCACACACTACAGTAATAGAGTTCAGGAAACTGTGAAGTGGGCTGAGATCTGGGAGGGGTGTTGTATAGTTTTTACAATTGTATGGAATAGCAGTTATTTACAATAATAATGGAGCAACTATCTTATGACAGAATCTATGTGTTCTGGATAACAGGAATAGGAAGTATAGGTCCTTGAGTAGTGTGCTAATGGAAAATAAGTGAAGTGAAGGACAGTAAATTAGCAATACACTATGAGAGAGAGAATGAGGGAAACCTGTCAAATGATATAATTTAACCAGCCAAGTGAAGAAGATTAACAGAAAGAAGAGGAATACAAAAATACTAATAAAATAAAAGATGTAAGAATAATGAAAAATAATAATACAAATATGCAATATCTTGCAGGTTCTCTGGAGTGGCAAAGTGAAATTTGTGTCACTGTCTCATCTGTCGGGATGTCACCTCTTTGGGTCCAACTCTGGTCTTTTCATAGGTCTAGGTTTTTTGTCTCTCTTGTGGGAATTAAAAAAATGTATAAGGAAGGAAAGAGGAAGAGGCAAAATTGGAAAGAAAGGAAGAAGGTACAAAATAAGAAAGAAAGAAAGAAAGAAAGAAAGAAAGAAAGAAAGAAAGAAAGAAAGAAAGAAAGAAAGAGAGGAAAAAGGAGTTGAAAGATTAAAAAAATAAAAAATAAAGAATTACTTAAAAAAAAAAAAAACTCTTGCTGGCTTCAAACTGGTGAAACCGGTTTTGCTGGTCTTCCTGGCTGCAGCAGGCTGAGGGGCAGGTGATTAGTTTAGCTTTTTTCTCTTCCTGATCTGCACTCAGTCAGCCTCCAGCCCAATCCCCCATTAGCCTGGTCCCTCAGGTTCCACATGTTTGGGTGCCTCTCCAGGGCTTTGAGTGTGGGAACCAGGCCTTCCTCAGAGTGTGCTTTCCCCAGGTTGTGTGTGTGCATGCTTGGCCAGGCTGCCTCCAGTCCCTCAGGTTCAGGTCCACATTCTTCCCAGGGCTATAGGGTGCGAGAGGCCTTCCGCACCACCTTGGGAGTGCCACCTGGCTGGGTGGGGAGGGGGCTGGAGTGGCTGCTGCAGGAGAATTCCCCACTTTTTCACTTTCTCTGTTTGAGAAATTCCTCCTGCTCAAGCCTGCCTCTCCAGACAGAAGCCTGGCCTTTCACACAGCCTAATTTTCCAACCAGACCAGGGAATATCAGGGTCAGCCCCCCCCCACTGCCCAACTCTCAACTCTCCCTAGCTGACATCCACAGACTGTTTGGGTGCTCACAGCCTCTGTGTGTTTGCCACTTAGTCCTTATTCCCCTCTCTGCAACTTCAAGCAACCAGGTCTCTCGCTGTACTGTTCAAATCTTTTTTGGCAGGAGAGGGAGCAGTTGATCCGGCTTTCTCCCAAGAACTCTGTGGCAGACCCAGCAGGTGGCAGGCCTGAGGCCGCAGCTACCCTAGTCTCTGTGCTGGTCCCAGGGACCTTATTGTCCTGAAGCACTCTCCTTACTGTCTTGGTTTTTCAATGTCCTGTACAATTTTTTGTCTCTTATCTTCATATATGCTGGGGTACTGTAGGCTGTTTGTTCCTCTGTAGATTGGCTAGGTTTATCTCTCATGTGTAGGGGGAAGTGGAATCTGCTCCCTCCTACCTCGCCACCATCTTCAGTCCCAAGAAATTGGTATTGATCTGCTCAGAAAAACAAAGTTGATCTGGGTTAGGAGGGGTGTCTCCCGCAGCTGCAAGACAAGATCTCCACACTGCATGCCTGCCAGAATTCTCAAAATTTATATCAAGACTATGTTCTTAGCCAGCAGAAAGTAGGTACAGAAGCATGAAACCACTACCTAGATATCTCTGTAAGATTACAAATTTCAGATTAATCTTTGTAAGATTAAAAAGGGGAATTGTAATGGGAGACTTCTGGCTGGATCACTAAGCATAGAGGATCAGGAACTCCAAGAGCAGGGCAAAAAGCTGCACCCCACATCCTGGAAATGGGGGACAGTTTGGGAAGCATGAAGGACTGTGCATGAGCTGTTGCCCCAGCAACCAGACAGTGCAGAGTGACAGAGGGAAATACCCTCCTACATGCCTCTGCTGCACAGAGTATTTGGGGACCAACTATATAACATGAAGAGTGTGGAAATAGAACTCTCTTTGTTCTCCCGTCTTTACTGACTTCTGAGGGCTCAAGTTCCTGAGCCAGCAGGCCCTAAAGACTGTGGGGTCTGGGAATGTTCCTGGCACCCCTCCCTGAGTGCCCCATGAGCCTACCTAGCCAGAAGCACAGTAGGCACTGAGTTGATAAGACAGATGGGGAGCAAGCCTTGACTAGTGGGCCTTGGAAGCCATGTGGCCAGGCAACAAGCCCTGTTTTATTCCCCTACAGGGGAAGCCATGACAGTACTGAGGACTGGAGCTCCATCACTTGAGCCCTGCCTGGGCAGGCACACAGATGCACCAGAGGACAATGGTCAGAGGAAGAGGACAGTGTTCCATGAGTAGGATGCCCAGATGCACAAACTCTAAAAGATGCCTGAAGCCAGACAATAATGAAAACCAGCCAAATCACGTGCATTTCTTAATGGTATGGATGGTAATTTTGGATGGGAGAACAGGTACCTAGTACAGCCTTACACTGAGCTGGCAGAGGGTGGCAGGGTGATTTTCCTTGGATGTCTTAGGGAAAACAGGTTTCAAGGCAGAAACCTGCCATTATTTCAAACTCTATAGCCTTTGAATGAAAGATTTCTTTTTCTTTCTACTGAGCTTTGCCTCCAGAGTTTTTGCTTATTGATGGTGAGTGGTAAGACCCCACTTGTTTTTTGATTACACTTCTTCCTGTGACAGAAGAGGGTAACATGCAGGTCAGTTGGCCCATGTTGATTACCTGGAGGGGCTTGCTGGCCATGGAATGCCAATGCCCATGACTGAAACTGTTCTTCCTCTGCCTTTTCTCATTGTTTTATCCAGTGCTCAACTGTTTTGGGTTTTCCTTACTGACTCTGATACCAAGATGCAGTGGGCAAAAGTGCACAGACTTCTTATGGGCAATAGTTATCATTTTCCCACAAAAATAGTACAGGTAGTTGTGCAAATATAGCAAAATTTTGACCTTGGCTTGCAAAAGAATAAAATTTGGCAAATGCTGGATTGATTTCATATATCTTCCCATGAGGAAGAACTAATTTTCTCTGGTGACTGTCTTAACAAGAATGTGTTTATAGTCAAATGTACTCTGGTGGCTCTACTTTAGCAGTCCTTGTTGGGGGTGAGGTGGGTTGTTACTCTGCAAGAATCAGGCAATTAGAAAGCAACTCAGAGATTTTAGAGAGAAAGGAGACAACTCCATTTACTTGTGCATAAAAAAGCAAAGTACCATGCATGCATATACATATGCACATATTAATACAATCAGCTCATTCCATTGCACCATTCCATGTGCAACCAAAGAAAAGTGGATAAGACATCTCATCCTTTTCTTTCTTTATTTTTATTGTGGTGAAATATATACAAATCAAAATTTACTATTTTAACCATTTTTAAGTGTAAAATTCAGTGGCATTAAGTAAGTTATATTGTTATGCTTCCACTTTCAGACTTTTCATCATCCCAAACAATAACTCTGTTCCTATTAAGCAACGACTTCCTCTTGTCACATCCCTTCAGCCCTGGTACTCACTATTCTACTTTGCATCTGGAAATTTGCCTATTCCAGGTACCTCATAAGAGTGGAATCAATATGATATGTCTTTTTATGTCTGGTTTACTTCACTTACTGTGTTTCTAGGGTTCATCTATGTTACAGCATGTACAAAAATTTCATTCCACTTTTTGACCAAATAACATTCTTCTGTGTGGATATGCCACATTTTAGTTATCTATTTCTTTATTGCTGAACAGTTGCTCTTATGAATATTGCTGCTATGATCATTGCCCCTTCTATTTAACACTCTACTCAGAAAACATGTTCTTTCCTTTTTCTTTCAAAGACTTCCTTGAGGATGGTATTATTTTCCTTTTGCTGCTGTAAA
This sequence comes from Carollia perspicillata, assembly GCA_004027735.1. Taxonomy (NCBI): domain Eukaryota; kingdom Metazoa; phylum Chordata; class Mammalia; order Chiroptera; family Phyllostomidae; genus Carollia; species Carollia perspicillata. Next base: position 28,253 of record PVKM010006339.1, read on the forward strand.
AAATTACCACAAACTTAGTGGCTTAAAACAACACAGATTTATTAGATTACATCTGGAGTCAAAAATCAAACTCACTAGACTTAAAGTTGAAGCTGGTAAGACTGGTTCTTTTTGAAAACTCTAGAAGAGAATCTGTTTCCTTGTACTTCTTCTAAAAGCTGCCTATATTCCTTGGTCATTTGCCTCTTCCTCAATCTTCTAGGTGCACCACTCCTACCTCTGACCCCCTGGCTCCCTCTTATGAGGACCTTATAATTACATTGGGCCTACAGGATAATACAGAATAATCTCACTATCTGAAGATCCTTATCTTAATCAAATACGCAAAATCTCTTCTACCACATAAAACAATGTATTTATTGGTTCTAGGGATTAGGACATGGATGTCTTTGGGGAATCATTGTTCAGCCTATCACAATTATTTTGATCACTGGCTAATAGCAGGAGGAATCCAGAAGAAGTGGATTCAGAGATATTTTCCTATTGCTTCCTTGGGGTGAACCTGGTATACAATTTCAATCTAGGGATAGTCTCTTGAATGGGCTAAATGATTTCAGACAATTCCCAGGAGTGTGAAGCAGAGAATGATCACACCTGAGCAAAAACAGCTGGAAGACTAACTGAAGGGTAATTTGTCTATGTCACTGAAAAGATAAGAAACAAGGAGAAGAGATCAAATGTTTCTTCAATGCATATTAAGTGCTTGGCACATGCTAATTTATTAACCTATACCACAGGACTCCCAGGTCACAGAGCAAGTATAAGTGGAGTTGGAGATTCCAATACAAGGTACCTGACTCTGCTGAGCTTTTCTGTGGCTCCATCATGACTAAGTTCACATGAATTTAACTGGTATCAGCAAGAGGTTAGTAGGTTCCACTCAGCAGAACTCCCGAATGTGGCTCAGCAGAGGTGAAGCCAGGGATCAGCAATGACTATATCTGGTTGAAACTTTAAACCAACTAATATACCCATAATCTCTTATCCACAATTCCAAAATGTAGCACTCTTAAAATAAAATTATTTTTAACCTCCATTGGAGGCAAATGTATAACTGGACCTGAGCTAACATAACATGATTAGTAGACTTCATTTATCTTGCTTGTTGTGGCTATTCTTACATTATGCTGAGGAAAAATTAACATGTTTTCTTATGGTGTGCTGCCCAGAACCTCAGATTCTCAGGTTTTAGTTACATGGTATGTAGGATAGGCATCTTTCTGCCTTTCTGAATTCTAAATTATATTTATACCAAAGGATTTGAATAAAGGATTGTGGAGTTGTACTTCTTGTTAATATCTTATAGTCAATTCTGAGACACATAATATAACCACTTTCATTGTACTCTTTCAGTGGCAAATACTGGAGACCTAACCCAAATTACCTTAAATATAATAGCAACAACAAAGTAATTTGATTGGCTTCTATAACTTGAAAGTACACTCCAGGTATTGTGGGCCCCAGGGGACCAAATGATATTTTTTGGCATTCCTTCTTTAGGGCTGTTTGCTTTATTTTCAACAATTCTTGTGCCTTGGGCAGGAATGATGACAACCCCAAAGTCACATCCTTTTGGCTTATGATCCAAAAAGAAAACATCCCTTCCCTTTATGTCCCATATTGAATTTCAGGAAGGATCTGATTGAGTTGATGACATGCTTATCCCTGAACCAATCATACTTGGGTGACATGTGTCTCTGGCCAGCATAGGTTACATGTGCTTCAAGGACACTCTGGCACAAGGAAGAGACATGATATTTACACTATTACCAGGACTTGAGGAAATTTATAATGGTTATAATCTAATGGAGAAGTGAGATGGTACTAAAAGGAATAGGAACAGTATTGTGGGGCAGCAAAAGACACAAATGTGACAACTTCCTCTGCTTTTACTGTCATATACTGTCTCTAAAGGTATACTTGACACCAAATACAAGATTACTAAAACTACACTGTTTTTTAAAAATTGTTCAAAACATAATTTATTTGTATCTTTCTTTCAACTCATAATCACCAAATTATGAAAACTTTCTTACTTCCTTAAAGTAAGTCCCTGGCAACCGTATTTCTATTATATACTCTTAAATATTTGGGATAAGATGAGCCCATTACATTCTTTACGTTAGAATTTGGAATGGGACTGAGAGACAGTTGAGAATCTAGGCTAGCCGGCTGAATGGAGAGTATATTTTCATGAACTGTGGAGGAGTCATTCTTCCCCCACATGCAAGAGAACTTGAGAAAGTTGATATGCAGAAAGACAAGACTTAAGCAGAACACAAAAGTCAAAATAAAAAACAAAGAGAAAGCTCCCTGGGTTCTCGATATGTATTCAGTTCCTTATTCTAGTTCCTTCAAGAAGCTCAGTCTCTTCTGCTCTGGGAATTCATGAATATACCTTGCATTCTTAAAATAATCCTGCTTATTGCTTAAGCTAGTGAAACTTAATTGTGTTCCTGTTCTGTAACTAAAGGATCTTAATTACTAATTTATTTCAGTTTGTTAGGTCTGAAGTATTCTGGAAATAAAAATGATAGAAGTCATACATATCTAAACATAAGTCAACTCACATGCACAAGATTCTACTTGTACAACATGAGGACGTTTGCTTTAACTACTATCTAATTAAATATAAAGTAAGTAGAAGTTCACTATAATACAAGATATGTAAAGAGATTGCCTCCTATTCTGAGAAATAATTTTAGGAAAAAGAATCTTGATTTCTCATCAGACATATGCTAACTAGAGGGTGTATTGATGCTAAATGACTAGAATGTGATTTGAACATTTGAACACTGTTGAGATGACACTAGTCTTTTTAAGCTGATCACATCAAAACTTATCTGAGAAATGAAACATACATAAAATAATAATACATTTTTCTACTCAGTACAATGCACACAGAATCTCTGGTCCAGACTGCATGTGATCTTCCTGGCCAAAACTTGAGGTTGGTAGAAAAACTCAATATCATAATCAAAGAAGAAAGCTGTCCTTTAAGTAATAAAACCCCAGAAGGCAAATTTATTTCCAACCCAGCCATATAACTAGAGAGAAAGGAGAAAAATCAAGTGTAAAATGAAACCAAGAACTTACAGAGAGCTTTTTATTCATGTGAAATGATTTTTTGTGATAAATTACTTTAATGCTTTCAAAACCATAGTAAATGCATTGGTATGATACAAATTTTATTTTGTGGCTTATTTATTACCTAGGATTAAATTATGAAGTGGGAGGGACATTGACTGTTTTAGACCACTAGAAAACCATTTAGGGCACTGGACTGGAGAAAGTGCTGGGAATAATGACCATGGGGAGAATTTCTCAAACATTTTTATAAGCCTGGGAACTATACTAGAACACAAAAATCACAAAGACAAGGAATTAAAAAATAAACACCAAAATGAGGAACAGTTAATACTTGCACATTTGAGAAAGTATATAAAATTTTTGTATTGTTGAGTGCGCACAGTCACTGAAAATGTAGTGAAGAAGAGTGGACCTCATCATACAGTCCTCAGACCAGCAGCATAAGCATTACCAAAGAACTTGTTAGAAATTATATTCTTGGGTCACATCCAGACCTACTGACTCCATAATTATGGAGGTTGGCCCCCGCAAAAGTTGTATTTTAACAAGTGCTCCTGGTGATGCTGATGTGCACTGGAGTTTCAGAACCACATGAGTAGAGATAAGGTGAAAGGGCCTTACAGCTGGGCAGATGTGGTTTCCTCTTACTAGTTATGTTGATTTTGTCATTTACATATTTGGGAGCCTATATTCCCTCATTTGTGAAAGTTGGAAAAGAATCTCTGTCTTCTACTAATATAAGGCTTAAATTATTATATTTGTGAATAGGATTGTTAACATGCCTGATACATTCAATTAGTGGTGCCGTGTTATTAGTTCCATTTTAGAAATGTAGATGTGGTGAAGCCAGGCCATAAGCCTAGGTTAGCTGAGTTTGTAATTAATGCTCTTAACTACAACACTGATTACTTCTCTTAGTGATGAACTGTTTCCTCTTGCAAGTCCACAAGCATCATCTTAGTAGATTTACTTATTCTCTACAGCTACTTATGAAATATATACTTAATGCAGGATATTAGAAAATCACACAAAATAAACCCCCAGAAAAAGTTGTTAAACTTTTTTTCATTCAATTATAACCACTAACACATTTCAGTATATGGATTTCCAAAAAATCTATTCTTATAAAATATCTTAAATGCTGTTTTTAATAGATATTTACACTGAACCCCTTTAATAGATATATAGATATATACACTGAATATATATATACATATATACATATAGATATATACACTGAACCCCTTTATCATTTTGATAAATGCATCTGAGAATTAGAAAGTGATTTGTACTAGCATGTATGCTATTAACAGAAACTTGTATATTTCCAAAAATTTTAATGTAGCTAAAATGGGCATTATAGCTATCGTCCTAATATCTACTGTACTTTCCCTCCATTAAGTTGCAGCCAGGTGGTTTGAATGCTTCCAACTCCAGGCCTACCTCCAAGAATATACTCTAATTTGTTTAACCAATAAAAGTTGCTTCATTCACCTAATATATAATTAGGTTAGAGAAATGCATTAATCATAGCTCTTCCATTTCCATTGCTAAATAGTTGGCTCATGAGTGAATGTATGATACAACTAGTCCAGTTAGAGGGCATATATGAATATCTGAAAAAGAAAGTTTCCCTCTGGACTTAAATGAAAAAAACATGTAGCCAGGAGGCACTAATAGTCATCATATGACAAGGAGGAGAATCAGGCCTAGCTTAAACTCATACTTTCTAATACTGTATTTACTCAAAAGATGGAAAGATGAATCATGTGGAGTCTGTTGTTCAAATCAGTTCTGAAACCTACAACTAATTTACTTACAGTTTAATTCAGTTTGACTTGTGTTTTCTATTTTTTGCAACACAAATAATCCAACATATCATGAATGTAGAAATATAGAATCTAGAATTTGAGAAAGCCCTAAGAGTTTACCTTGTCCAAGGTTTTTCTGTCCAGGGACAGCCTGATTTTATAACTACACTACACTCCTCTACTCCAAACTGAAGTAATTTAATTATCCTAATAGCTTTACTCCCACAATAGGCTCTGAGATTAGCTGTTTTCTTCCTATAGATGACATATTAAAAATATTTAGGAGATTTGTGTTTCTGGTCATGAGAGAATAACTATACTGGACTAGCCTTCCCTTGTATAAAATTGCATAAATATATTTAATACTATTTACGAACGCTGGGAGAAAAGCAGCACAGAATTGAACTGTAACGACCAAGAGTAAGTAAGGAAACAAGGTGAAACACATAACCATTCTGTATTAGAAGCACTTTGCAGAATCTATTGTAGGGTGGGGAAGCCCAAACAGATTATGACAATCTTGCTGGACTGAGAAGATAAAGATTACAGTTTGAGGCTCCTGAGGTGACTGGAATATATGGGGACAGTATTCCTGACAAAAAGGAGTGGGGCAAAATAAAAAAAGAGAGGCCCTTAAGAACTGCTTAGGAGCCATTGGCCAAACACTAAATATCTATAAACTCAACAAAATACCTTTCATAATGTTCAGTATAAATAATTACTAGACATAGACATGGACAGAAAAAAGTTATCCATACTGAAGAGAAAATGAATCAATTAAAACTGACCTAGAAATTATAGAAATGATGAAATTTTCACACAAGGATTTTAGAACAGCTACTATAAATATTTCAAGGGTTTAGAAGAAGAAGCATAAAGGAGAAAAAAGAGAAATCTCAGTAGAGAAATAGAAATTATGAAAAAACCCAAACAGTTGGTAGAAATGAAATTATAATATCTGAAATAAAAAATTCACTGATGAACATAACAGATTAGATGCTACAGAGGGGGAAATGATCAATGAATGTGAAGACATGGTAATAGGAACCCTACAAACTAAAGTATACAGGGGTATAAAACATAAAACAAAGCAAAAGAAAAAATCTTACACCAAAATATAAAGAAACTATGGAACAATACACAGCTGCCTGACATACATGTAATTGGAGTCCCGGAAATACTTTGGGGCAGAAAAATATTTTAAAGTAATAATGGCCCAACTTCCCCAATTTGATGAATAATGTTAAGTTACATATCCAAAATACTCAATAATTCCAAGGAGGAGAACAAAAGAAAACAACACCTCCATACATCATAATCAAATTGCTGAAATAAAATAATAAAGAAAAAAATCTTAAGAGATGTTAGAGAAAAAAAATACATATACAGGTGACAATGATAAAAATTTCTGATTCCTCGTTAGAAATGTCGCAAACCAGAAGGCTAAGAAAAAAACATTTTTTAAAAAGTTGAAGGGAAAATGAAGTTGCTAAGCTAGAATTCTAGATCCAGCAAAAATATACTTAAAATTAAATCAAAATAATATTTTAGACACATAAAATGTTAATTGAAGAGCTTTAAATTTTTTAAAAATGTAATTGAAAGTCAGCTTCTGGTTAATAGTGGAAAAGTGAAATGTTTATGCTCACCTCCTCAGACTAAAACTATAGTGTAAAACAATTTTAAAACTATTTAAATGCACTAAAAATGTCAAAGTAGACAGAAACCAGAGGAGAGTTCAATTTCAAATATTGCAACTGTAAGAGATAAGAATCTGAAGGTTTGGTTTTCTGTTTTAACAATTTTGCTTAAGTCTTGTGGCTAAGGCTGAGGACAATGGTGGGAGAAAACTCTAGCTGATTGGCTAAAGGAATCAGCAACCAAATAACAGGCCTCAAAAAGGGGCTGGAAATTTAGGAGGGAAATATAAGAAATGCAAGAACCTAATATGTCCCAAATAAGAGCACAAACAATCCAAATCACTGGGACAGAGACCAGAAAGAAATGTAGACTTAAAAGATAAAACAATATGGGTTAAGATCTGGGAGTCTGACACTTTTCTTAACTGGGTGAATCCTGTAACCATTTGTAGCTCAGATGGTAGAAAGTTGAAATGTGTGGACTTGGGATGTTAGAGTAGAGACAGAGTCTGGAGCAACTCAACAGCTGGGAATTAGAGAGCAATTCTCAGAAACAGGGAACTACAGAGAAAGCACTCTTTATCTTTACTCAGCTCCTTGGTTGTAGTCACATTTTGCAGGTACAAGAAACAGACCAAAAAAAAAATAAAAATCCATAAAACAGATATTAACAACTGTATATCTATGATGTGTCAAGGCTTGCAGTTTGAATCCAGGCACAATTTAATGCATCCTACAATAATTAAATAAGATTTAATGCTTCTTAAAAGAATAGGAGAGCTGTTACCATATATTGTAAACAATGTCCAGCTTTTAATAAAAATTTATCAGACATTAAAAACATGAGAAGGTGTGACTCATGCTCAGGGAAATAATCAGGGCCCAGATGTTGTATTAACTAGACAAAAACTTTAAATTAGCTATCAACTTCAAAAGCTAAATCAACTAGATAATTATCAAGTAATAATGAAAATACTTCAAAAGATTCAAGGAAAATATGATATTAATGAATACAAAGACAGAGAATCTAAATAAATATATATATATACAATAAAATAAATAAAAATTCCAGAGCTGAACAGTACAATGCATATAATAAAAACTTGCTGGATGATTTAAACAACAGCAAAAGAAATATTTCATAAACTTGAGATAAAACAATAGAAATTGCCAAATTTAAAGGAAAGAAAAAAGTTGCAGAAAAAAATTATCAGAACCTTAAAAATATATAGGAATATATAATGTGGTCTTACATATATATATATTATACATAGTCCCATATGTGTAATATGTATTTTATTCATTTTATGACTTCCTTGTTGCTTTTTTAGCCTCTTCCCCTTTGTCTGTAAAATGTGACTACAGTGAAAGAGTTTAAAAGAAATAAGAATCACCCTCTCTGTAGTTTCTTGTTTTTAAAGATTGCCCCTAATTCCTAATATATATAATTAGAATATATAATATACTTGATGTATAATACATGACTATATATAGTCCCATATATATTTTCAGAATCTCAGGAGAAAAAGAAAGAAAAAAGAAGAAAAATAGTTGAAGAAATAATGGTTTAAAACAGCACAAAATTTTTGAGAAAGATTAATTTACAGATTCAAGAGGTACAATCAGGTTAAATAAAAGAAAATAATTCCTATATACATAATAACTAAGTTGCAGAAAGCCTAAATGGAAGAAAAAATATTGAAAGCATTTGGAAAAATGGTAGCTCACATATGGAGAAGAACAGTAATAAAAATGGATAGTTTCTCATCAGAAACTATAGAAGTCAGAAGGGATTGGAATGACATATTCATAGTGCTGAATAAAAAATAAAAATGTCAACCAGGATTATACATCCTGCAATGGTATCCTTCAAAAATGAAGGCAAAGTAAAGACATTTGAGAAAATAAAAATCTGCAAGTATTCATCACCATTAGACTAGCAATGTAAGCAATGATCATGGAAGTTCTTAAATCTGAAGGGAAATTAGACATATTCAATATAACTATCTATATATTATCTATATCTCTATGTTTATCTATTTGAATGAAGATCTCTAGAAATAATAAATATTTTAGTATACAGAGGATTACAAAAGTAGGTTTATAGTTATTTGTATGGAAAATAACATAAAAATTAGAAAATAATAATACAAGAATAAACTCTGTTTCATGTACTCACAGTTGTAAACCTACTTTTGCCAACTCCTGTATGTAAAAGATTGTTATTACTTTTCTTTTGTCAATCTATTTAAAATACGTAATCCTCTTTAAACCAAAGATGATAGCATTGCATTGATGGGATAACAATTATAATGTAATATATGAAAACAATACCTGCAAAATTGATTGCTGCATAACAAATCCTCACAATTTAGTTACTTAAAACAACATGCATTTATTATCACACTTCCATAGTTTTGAGTCTGAACTGGGATTTCTGTTTACACTTTCAAAGTTGAAATCAAAGCATCAGATGTATTGTGTTCCTTTCTAGAGCTCAGGATCTTTTGTATATGTCACCTGATTGTTGGCATTCCTTGCAGCTATAGGATTCAGACACCTGCTCTCCCCTGGGAGTTGGCCATCCCAGATCCTAGCTGCCTCTTACATATAAGGGAGGACCTCAAAAAACAGAATTTACTTATAAGTAATTGTGTATGTAGTCTTACATGTTTAAACTTCAGTTACCTTCAAAGTACTCTCCATTTGATGCAATACACCCATCAAGATATTTTTTTCGCTGCTCAAAACAGTTTTTGAACTCATTGATATTGATTGACGAGTTCAAAACAGCTTCTGATGTTTTTTGTTTCACCTCTTCCACATTGGCAAAAGGTTTCCCTTTGAGGACTTTTTTCATCCAGGGAAAACAAACAAACAAAAATGCTGAACGGAGACTCTCACAACAACGCCATCTGGTTCACCAATACAGATGGGTTTCCTCGAACACTCACTTAGCAAGGGAAGCCTGTATTATGAAGGGTTCGCCTGCCAGAAAATAATTCTGTTTTGGGGGGTCCCTCCTCATATCTCTACCATGTGTCCCTGTAGACCTGGTCATATTTTAATCTCTCTGACTTTGTGAAGGTCCCACTTCCTTTTAAGGGTACTTTTGATTATTTTAGCCTTATCAAAATGATTTCCTTTTTTGATTACCTAAAATTCAGCCGATTAATAATCTAATTCTGTCATATTCAGAGGTTCTGCCCTTATTCAAGAAGAGTGGGTTATGTAGGGCATGCACACTAGTGGACAGTAATTTTGGAGGCTGCCTTAGACTTATGCTTACCAGAGTGTATAAATGGAAATTAAAACCATTGTAAGTGGTTTATATTCTCCTTTAAATAATTATGTGCTAGCTCTAAGTTAATTGGGATAAATTTAAGAGGCAGATTGTAATCTCTATAGCAACCACTAAAATTTTTCAAAGTGATATAACTAAGAAGCCAATAGAATAAACTAAAATGGAATGCTAAAAAAAATCTTATCAACTCAAACGAAGTCCAGTAACAAGTAAAACAGACAAATACAAAACTATAAAACATTGGATGTGCTACAACCATATCAATAATTACCTTAATATAAATGGACTAAACATTCTTGTAAAAAGGAAGAGATTATCAGATTTAATTAAAAAAAGAACCAACTTTCTGCTGTGTACAAGAGAAACACTTAAAATGACACCAATAGATTGAAAGTAAACTGGAGAAAAAATATATATGTTGTAAGGAGTAAGCATAAGAACCCTGGAAAGGCCATATTAATATCATACAAAATATACACTGAAATAAGAAGTCCTATTGAAGATAAGGAGGGACAGTTTATGATGATCAATACAACAGAAAGACTATATTGTAAAAATATAACATAAACACATAGAAACTCAACTGATTTCATAGCCCTCCTCTAACTCAAGCTCCACTGAACAGTCAAAGTCATCTCTTTAAAATAAAAATCAATTAGAGTAGCTAAGTGAACTGAAATTCTGACATAAAATAGAATTAATCCCTACAAGGATGGTTCATCATCAAAGAATCCATTTTTGCATTTAACAGCTTGAAGCAGAAAAATTATGATTATTTTGACAGATGCAGAAAAACATTAGCCACCACTTACAGATTGTTAGTAAACTAGTAATTAAAGAGAATTTTCTTTATACCAAAAATCTTTGTGAAACTATACATAATAACAAAACTTTACCCACATTTCCTTCAGAATTGGGACTGAAAGAAGGATGTTTATTACTACTACCTACTACTACTACTCTTTACTACTACTACTCTTTCATATGTTCTATACGTATCTGTCAGAATTTCATATAAGGAAAACAGAATTTTATATAAGAAAAGAAATATATGTGATGAGTGAAAGTAAGATAATTTGTGGGAATTCAAGATGTCAGTGGAGTTGGTAGAAGTTACACTACCATCTTTGTTGGGAACCATTCTGCCTGGTTTCAGGAGTTGTAACCACCCCACCGTGGCTAAGGCTGAGTGAGCAACATGTGGACTGTGAGCCACTGAGGAAACAAGGCTTGTCTCCCTGTCAAGAGCACTGCTTCTGCCATCTCTAGCCCCCAATGCTTGGTCGCTTAGTCAGAGTCTATGGATAAAACCTCTCAGAGGAGGGGCAACCCAACCACACATGATCATGTGGGAGGCCATCAAGAAAGGATGGGGGGTGCTACAGCAAAGTGGGCAAAGAAACCTCAACCCCCCCAGCTATTTTGACATAGCCCGAGTCCCCTTTTCATCTGGGAGAAGCACTTCCTGAATCTAATCCACTTAAGCCTGAATCTCGACGGGGAGGGGGTGCAACCCTCTGCCAGCTAGAGCGGGTTTTGGGGTGATCAGGCATAAGAAAGAATTAGTAAAGTCCTGTGAAGCCTGCTTTGCTAAGAGTGCTTTCATCCATATGATAAGGGTCCCGGCAGGAAATGAGTATGTCTCCTAAAGTTTTTGCGACCCCCTTATCTGACAGACACTGACTCAGATTAAGCTCTCAGATTTCTTTGAAATGTTATCTATTGTTTGATCCTTGCTGCCTGACATTGATTGATGAGCTTTACCTGTATCCCCATGTGTTATGAACCTAATAAAAAGCCACTGAGGAAGAGGCTCTTGGCCTTTCTTCCTTGAGAGACTAGCCCTTTTCCTCCCCAAGCAAATCATGTCTTGGTAGCATTATGTTCATCCATGGTGGATGTGGGGGCTCTGTGGGCAGAGCCCCCCCATACATCCTCCTAGGACCAAACTGAAATTACAACTAAAATATGGATTAATTAACCTTGAATAACCAGCTGAAGACTATCTGAGTAGACACTTATAACCAAAGATTTACAGAATAAGCCACATCAAGGCTAGTTGGAAGGGTGGAGACACTAAACAAACTGGCCCTGCATCCACATCCACTGGCCCTGAAAATCTGGAGGGATATATCAGCTGCAAAGGTGCTCCCTAAGGTATGAGGAGTCTCAATCTCATGTGGGGCTCTCCAGTTGAGAGTACCAGAGCTAGGAAGAGAGGTTCCAGGCCCACATAACATCTGGCAGTGAGAATTGGCAGGGATTTTGTCTACCAGAGAAAGATAGGAGTTTGCTAGGAGCCCAGACCCCTCTAAAAGGTCAAATGAGCAAAATCTCCTTCACAGCCACTCAAATTGGACTCTGGTGGAGGGAACGTAGACTGGGCTACCATAGTGTAAGGAGTCTTATACTGGATTGTGTGGCTCCCAGGAGAAAGATGAAGGCTTCTTGTGCTAAGTCCCTCTCCCACACTACAAATGCCATTTTTCTTGAGTGGAGTATACCCTTCTATACACTTTAACTCTGCAGAGAATGCAGTAGCCCCACCTTGTAGACTCCTTGTCACTCTGCCCTCCAGAGCTCATGCCCTGTGATGGAGTCAGCTGCCTAGGCATGTGGTATAGAAGTCTGGACAGCTAGGGGCTATCAGAGACTGAGTTGTGTGGCTCTGAGATAAGGGCAATTATCCCCCCTTTCTGAAAGCCTGATCAGTACCTCCCACAAAGAAGATCCATTAGGCCCACACTTAAGACTTCTAATGTCCCTGCCCTGATGAGCTAGAGCTCTTGAGGAGGTCCAGGCAGAAGCTGGGGCAGACTGAGTTGTGTGGCTCTACGATGGAGGACATTTTTCCCTCCCATGTCCAACCTGTGCCACCATTCCTTTACAGAGTCCTCCTTTTGCACAGCCAAATATTGGTCTGTTTGGGTCTGATGAACTCAGCTGGCCTAACCCTGACAAATCCCTGAGACCCCCTGCCCCATCAAAGATCTGTGGGCAGCTAGTGGGTGGCGGCAAGTCTTGGTGTGTCCTAAGACTTTTTGCTCAGTGGCCTGAGACTGAATTTAAATCTGAATTCATCTGATGAATAACATTCACCTCTACCTGGTGATTCACTGAGAACCTACTTCATGAAACTCACACACTGCCCAAGGCTATTTCAGAGACAGCCTAATAGGTCACTGGCAGGTGGGCACAGATGGAGGTTGATCTCAGGGTGCCTTGGGTCTTTTGCTAACCTGTCCCTGGGCTTAGTGCTGGTGGAGGGCAGACTTGGTGTACACCTATGCTCCTCCCATGCACGATCAGTCCCACCTGAGGAAGACACAAACTGTGTATCACTTTGAAGCTCCAAAGAGGTAGACCAGGACTAGTCATAGGCAGTGTCTGACATTGACAAGCCCTGGAGTGTTTCCTAAGAGGCCCCAGACCATTGAAACTGGTGGGAGCCTTCAGATAATCTCAGAAAAGGACCAAGTTAAGTGGACAAGGAGTACATCCAAAAGGAGACTTCATAGTAACCAGACCTTACTAGGGTTAATTCTGGTTTGTGTGGTCAGCACCAGCACAGTGGCTCTTATACTGTGGTCAAGATCAGTCCTCACAGTCAGCCAGCATGAGGTTTGACTCCACATATGGAGTGGCCAACAGCAATCAAGACTCAACTACAACAGAAGGGCTGACTCACATAACCCCATACAAGGGACATTCCTGGAGCATATTGCTTGGGTGACAAGGGAGACTATGCTACTGAGTCCCTCAGGACAACTACTACATAAGGCAGTCTTACCAAGACTGGGAGGCATATGAGATCTACCTAATACACAGAAACAAACAGCAGACAGGCAGACAAAATGGGGAGACAAACAAACCTGCCACAAATGAAAGAACAAGACAAATTCCCCCCAAAAAAGAACTAAATGAGATGGGAGCAAACCGTCTATCAGGTACAGAGTTCAAAACAATGGTTATAAGGATGCTTAGTGAACTTAAGTAAAGAATGGATGAACTCAGTGAGAACTTAAAAAAGAAATAGTAAACATAAAAGAAGACATAAGATACACTAAAAAAGGACCAATCAGAAATGTAGAACACAATATCTGAAATGAAGGATACAAAGAAAGGAATCAAGATTAGGTTGAATAAAGCAGAGGATTGAATCAGTGATTTGGTAGATGAGGTAATAAAAACCATTCAATTATAGCAGTAAAAAGAAAAGAATCCCCCCCCCCAATGAAGATAGTCTAAAAGGACCTCTGGGACAACATAAAACATAACAACACCTGCATTGTAGGGGTACCAGAAGGAAAAGAGAGAAAGTAAGGTATTGAAAAAATTTTGAAGAAATAATCACTGCAAACTTCCTTAACTTGGAAAAGGAAAAGGACCCACAGGTCTGGGAAGCACAGAGAGTCCCAAACAAGGTTAACCAAGGGAAGCCCACACCAAGACACATCATGATTAAAATACACCCCAGCCAATGTGGCTCAGTGGATTGAGTGCTGGCCTGTGAATCAAAGGGTCACCAGTTTGACTCCCCGTCTAGGACATGTGACTGAGTTGTGGGCAATGTCCCCAGTAGGGGGCACATGAGAGGAAACCACACATGCTGTTCCCCTCTCTTTCTCCATCACTTACCCTATCTAAAAATAAACAAACAAATAAATAAAAATTCCAAAGGTGGAAGACAAACAGAGAATCTTAAAAGCAGGAAGAGAAAAAGAGACGGTTACCTACAAAGGCACTCCCATGAGACTGTCAGATAATTTCTCAACAAAAACACTTTAGACCAGAAAGGATGGGCACAAAATATTCAAAGTAATAAAAAGCAAGGACCTACAATCAAGACTACTCTACCCATCTATTTTTTACTCTACCCAGCAAGACTATCATTTAAAAATGAAGGAGAAATGAAGAGCTTCCCAGACAAAGAAAAAGTTAAAGGAGTTTGTTACCACCACATCTGTATTACAGGAAATGTTAAAGAGACCTTTTTTTTTAAGAAAAAGGAAGAAAAAATAAAAATAAAATAAACAGATAAAAAGAAAAAAGGGCAATAAATACATACCTTTCAATAATCGCATTAAATGTAAATGGCATACATGCTCCAATTGAAGTACTTTAGAAAGCTTAATGGATAAGAAAACAAGTCCCATACATAAACTGTCTACAAGAGACCTATCTCAGAACAAAAGAAACAACACAGACTGAAAGTAAAGGAATAGAAAAGTATATTTCATGCAAATGGAAATGAAAAATACCGAGGTAGCAATATGTAAATCAGACAAAATAGACTTTAAAACAAAGACTACAAAAAGAGCCATATAAGGACATTACATGATAATAAAGGGATCAATCCAACAAAATAATATAATTCTTGAAATTTTTGTGCACCCAACATAGAAGCAGCTAAATACATAAAACAAAATCTTGAAAGAAAAAGACGACACTATTATTATATACAGATGTCATCATGATCTAAATTCTTGCTGTTCAATAGAAATGCAATGTGAGAACTCCCAGCTAAGATGGAAGTTCAGGTAGATATATGTTGCCTGTTTGCACAACCAAAAAAAGAACAACAGATTTATGTTTTTAAAAAATTTTTTAAAGATTTTAATTTAATTTTTTAAAATTATTTTATTGTTTTTCAAGTACAGTTGCCTGCACTTACCCCCTACCACTCACCCCACCCCAGCCATTTCCACTTCCTTCTCCTGATTCCAGACCCTGCCTTGGTTTTGTCCATGTGTCCTTTATAGTTAGAACAACAAATTTAAAAACAAAAAAACAACCAGAAGTGCCAGAAAATTGAACTGTATGGAAGCTTGACAACCAAGGATTGAAAGAAGAAACATTCATCCAGACTGGTAGGAGGGTAGGAGATGGGCAGTTAGGGTGGGGAGGATGTGCAGCAAGGCAGTGGCTGGAGGATCAGATGGGAGAGGCAGCAGTTGGCAGTCCCACATTTGCAGGCACATAAACCAGGAGGGACAACTGAGGAGTGAGACAGACTGTGCAACCCAAGGTTCCAGTGCAGGAAAAGAAAGGTTCAAACACCCCTGGCTGTAAAAACCTGTGGTGGTTGGGGTGGCAGCAGAAATGTCCTGTCTCACAAGAGAGTTCATTGGAGAGCCTCACAGTCTTCTAGAACATACACAAACCCACCCTCTTGGGAATCAGCACTGGAAGGGCCCAATTTGCTTGTGGGCAGCAGGAGAAGTGACTGAAAGCCTCATGAAAGCCAAGCAAATGACATTGTTTCCTGTTTGACCACTCCCCCAGATACAGTGCCACAACACAGGGATGTGGCTTGCCCTACCCTGGAGAATACCCAAGGCTCCACCCCTTACAACATAATAGGCATATGGAGACAAAGAAATATTGCCCAAATGAAAGAACAGATCAAAACTCCAAAAATAGAACTAACTGGTGAAGAGAAAGCCAACCCATCAGATGCAGAGTTCAAAACACTGGTAATCAGGATGCTCACAGACATGGTTGAGTATGGTTGCAAAATAGAGGAAAAAGTGAAGGCTATGAAAAGTGAAATAAAGAAAAATACAGAGAACCAATAGGGAAAAGAAGGAAACCGGGACTCAAATGAACGATTTGGAGCAGAAGGAAGGAATAAACATTCAGCT
>PVKM010006340.1:0-44617 GCA_004027735.1 Carollia perspicillata
TTTCTTTTTTTCTTTGGAGATAGATCTGTACTGATATAAACTTCTCTTTTATTACTGCTTTCACTGCATCCCAAAGTTTTGATAAGTCATTTTGTCATTCTTATTTGTTTCTATTTATCTTTTGATCTCAACTTTTATTTCTTCTATGACCCAGTAATTTTTTAGTAGTATGTTATTTAATCTCTATATGTTTGTGGGGCTTTTTTTACCTTCATTTTGCATTTGATTTCTAATTTCAAAGCATTGTGGTAAGAGAAAAAGTTTGGTATGATTTTGATCTTAAAATTGTGGAGGCTACTTTTGTGTCCCAACAGATAGTCTATTCTTGAGAATATCCCATGTGCCCTAGGGAAGGATGAATAATTGATGTTCTGGGATGAAAATCTCTGTAAATGTTAATTATGCTTATTTGGTGTAGTGTGTCATTTAAGGCCGATATTTCTTTATTGATTTTCTTTTTGGATGCTCTATCTAGAGCTCTTAATTGAGTATTTGGTCACCTACTAGGATTATGTTTTTGTCTATTTCTCCCTTTAGTTGTTAGTAGTTGCTTTATGTATTTTGGTGCTCCCTGACTGGCTGGATATATTGAGAAGTATTATGTTTTCTTGATGTAGTGCCCCCTTCATCATATATAATGTTCATCTTTGTCTCCTGTTACCTTTGTTATCTTGAAATAGATTTTGTCAAATATTAGTATGGCCACACTTGCTTTTTTGTGGATGCTGTTTTCTTGGAGAATCATTTCCACCCATTTACTTCCAGTCTATTTTTGTCTTTGCAACTTAGATGTGTCTCCTGAAGGCAGCCCATGGTTGGATTTTGGTTTTGGATCTAATCAGCTACTCTGTCTTTTTATTGGTGAATTCAGTCTATTTATATTTATGGTAATTATTGATATATGAGGGTTTCCTATAGGCATTTTATCTTTTGTTTTCGTGTAGCTTTGTGCCTTCATTTGATCTTTTCTGTTGTGTTTCTGTCTGTTGTTTTTGTCTGGTGGTATTTCATACTTTTGTCCTCTGTTTCCTTTTTTTTTAAAGTTATGTGTCTTCATTGTGGGTTTTTGTTTCTGGTTACAATTAGGTTTATGAAAAAGAAAGTTTTATAATCCCTGTCCTTTTTTTCAAAATCAGATTTTAACCCCTCTGTTTTTAAGTTTTTTTTTGTCACAAGTTATCCCTGTTTCTACTGTAAGTTTGTTAGTGATCTTACTCACAGTTTGTGACCTTTTGTTCTTTGTTTCAGGTATTTCCTACAGTGGAGGTCTTCCAGTGATAAATTCCCTCAGTTTCTGTATGTCTAAAATAGTCTCTATTTCTCCTTTACATTTAAAGGATTACTTTGATGAATATATTATTTTTAATTGGTAATTTCTCTCTTTCAGTAGTTTGAATATTTGGTTCCACTGTCATCTAGCTTGTAGAGTTTCTGCTGAGAAGTCCAATGACAACCTAAGGGGTTTTCCTTATAGGTTACTTTCTTCTTCTTCCTGGCTGCCTTGAGAATTATTTCCTTTGTCAGTCTTTTTTAATCCTCACCTGAGAACATGCTCATTAGTTTTAGAGAGAAAGGAAGGAAAGAAAGAGAGAGGGAGGGAGGGAGAGAAACATCAATCAGTTGACCCTTGTACAACTGGTTGATTCTCATATGTGCCCCTACTGAGGACTAAATCACAACCTAGACATGTGCCCTGACCTAAAATCAAACCTGTGGCCTTTCAGTTTACAGGATGATTCTCCAACAAACAGAGCCACACTAGTCAGGGCATTTGTCATTAATTTTTGACAGTTTTAATACAATGTGCTTTCGAGAAGGCCTTTTTGGATTGAGTTAATTAGGTATTTTGTTTGTTTTTTTGGATTAGAGGATCTGGCTCTTTCCATAGGTATGGGAAGTTCTTGTCACCTGTTTGTTCCCTTCTTTTCCATCTCTTCTTTTTCTGTTATGCCTATTATACTTATATTGCTCTTTCTGATGGACACAGATCATTCTCTTAGAGTTCTTTCATTGTTTTATGTTCAAGTCTCCCTCTGAATCATTTCTAGATTTCTTTGATATCACTAATTATTTTCTCCATCTGGTTGACTCTATTTCCTATGCTCACTAATTCATTCTTGATCTATTTTATTGATGTTTTTATTTCCAGAATGTCTATTTAGTTCTTTTTTAAGTTTCAATCTTTTTTATACTTATTTTGTTCATTGACTTTGTTTCTAAGTTCATTAAACTGCCTATCCATGTTTTCCTACATCTCATTCATTTTTTCTAGAACTGCAATCTTGAATTCTGTGTCATTTAAATCAGACATTTCCATGTCTTTAAGTTTGTTTTCTGGAGATTTTTCATTTTCTGTTTGAGCTGCCTCATTATCTTGGTTATTTATGGTATTTCATGGATTCCTTCTCTGTGTAGTCATATATGTATGTGTGACACTTCTCTAATAGATTAAGAAGATGTCTTTCTGTTGTTTTCAAGTAGGTGGTGCCGAATTGCAAGCTTTTTAGCTTTTTGGCACTTTTCTGGCGTTTCAGATCTCTGTGGGTTGGTGGAACATGGCCACTGTTCCCTGGGAAGGTGGGCACTTCCCCTGCGATTCAGTTGTAGAGGTCCCAGGCAACCGACCACCCAAAGGAATGCAGTAGGAGGTAGGGCCCCAAAGCCTTGAAATTCCAATGTGGCTGCCAGATGCACCCTCAGTGTTTGGGGATGGTAACCTGCGTTAATCCAGCTTTGTTGCTTTGTCCTCCCAGAAATAACAACCGGCAGACACACGTGCCGCACCTTACCTGTGCCTCCACCCAACCCTGGGATTAGTAGCAGAGTGCACCCTTTACTCAGGAAAAAACTTTCTGTAGTACCATTTCTCAGGTTTGCAGATAGTGTGCTCTGCAACCTGACATAAAGAGTGTGAAAAGGAAGGCTCTGGGAGATTAAGGAAAGGCAGCCAGGTTTTGTGACTTTGTTTTTATCTGTGTGGAATGCACTTTTACTAGACATCTTACTAGACAATTACTAGACATCTGTGGCCATACCTCTGCCCTTTACCCCTACCCAGGTCACTGGGCTGAGCTGCAAGTTCACATTGCCCACTTCTACAGGAATGCTCACTAACTCTCTTTGCTCCTCTCAGCTGAAGGAACTGCAGGTGTTTGGGCTGAGACCTGCAGTGAGCTCCCAGTCCCTGTTCATGGCTCTCCTTTGAGCTGTTTTCTCTTTGTGCCTCCCCAGTTCACTCCTACTTGCTGACCTTTAGATGTTTCAAAGTACAGATTTCTCAGATGTGTATGTACGTTGATCAGAGAATCCTTTGTTGAATTATAGCTGTTCAAATTTTTGAAACTTAAAAGGGAGAGACCAAGGAAATCTTTCACACCACCACTCCTCTGATGTCACTCTCCTTTAGCTTTTTCTTGCCTGGGAATCTCTTTATCTGTTCTTCTATTCTAAATGATAGCTTTGGTGGGTGGAGTAATATTGCTTGTAGGTCCTTGCTTTTCATCATTTTGAATATTTTCCCCAATCCCTTCTGTCTGGAAAATTTTCTGTTGAGAAATCAGCTGACAATCTATGGGAACTCCCTTGAAGGTAACTACCATAACTGCTTTTCTCTTGCTGTTTTTAAGAGTCTCTTTTTGTCTTTAACTTTTAGATTTTAATTATGTTGTGTTTTGGTATGGGCTTCTTTGAGTTCATCTTTATTGTGACTCTCTGCATGTCCTGGACTTGTCTGTTTATTTTCTTTACCAGGTCATGGAAGTTTTTCATCATCATTTTTTTCAAATAGATTTTCCACTTCTTGTGCTGTCTTTCTTTCCTGGCATTCCTGTGATATATATGTTGGTGTACTTAAAGTTGTCCTAGAGGCCTCTTATACTATCCTCATTTGTGGAGTCTTTTTTTCTTTTTGCTGTTCTAACTGGGTATTTTTGCTTCCTTATATTCCAAGTCACTGATTTGGTTTTTTGCTTCATCTACTCTTCTGTTGATTCTCTATAAGGTAATTTATTCTTCATTTAGTTAATGAATTCTTTATTTCTGATCCTTTTTAATGGTTGTCATGCCTTTTTTTATACCGTTGAAGTTCTCATTAAGTTCCTTGACCATCCTTATAACTGTTGTTTTGAACTCTGTATTTGGTAGTTTGCTTGCCTCCATTTCATTTTGTTCTTTTTCCAGAGTTCTCTTGTTCTTCCATGTGGGAACTGTGTTTTGTTTTGTTTTGTATTCTCATTGTATCTGCTTCCTTGTGTTTGTTTCTGTGTATTAGGTAGGGCCACTACATCTCCCAGTCTTGGTAGAGTGGCCTAATGTAGTAGGGGTCCTATAGTACCCAGTGAGGCAGCCTCCCCAGTCACCTGAGCTGGGTGTTTCAGGCGCACCCCTTATGTGAGCAGTATGCACTATCCTGTTGTAGTTGAGCTTTGATTGCTGTTGCTACGTCACTAGGAGGGATCGACTCCCAGGCCAATCAGCTGTGAAGACCGGGTGTTCAAGGACCAACCATACAGAGCAGAATTTACTTCAGTGAGGCTTTGGTGCCCACCAAGTCTGCCCTTTGAATGTATCTCTTGTGTTGGTAGGGTTGTAATATGGCATGATCTAAAGCTGTCCACCGGGTGCACTAGATCTGGGGCCCCCTAAGAGGTTCAGGATCAGCTATAGAGTGCCCTGGCTGGGGCCATCTGGCATGAGCTATAAAGTGATCTGCAGATGTCTACTAATTGTGCTGGGCTTGGAAGTGCCCAGGAGAGGCCAAGCTCTGGACCAGGAAAAACTGCTGCTAGTGCTGGGCCAAGGACCACTTGGCAATAGGTACAGAGAACACAGATACTGCCAGATACTGCTTGTTTGAGAGATTATAGGAAAGTCTGAACCATGAGGAAAGGGAGGCCATTCATACAGAAAAGCCACTGTGAAAGGATTGGGTGGGCCTGCTATTTGGGTGGGGTGGGGCCTCAGGGAATCACCCGGGCAGGGCAGGGCTAACAGTGTTATTAGCCACTCTGATAGAGACTCAGATATCTTGGCTGCCTGCTGGATTTACTGGGGGAAGGCTCAACAAAGGAATAATGGCCTCTGCCAGAATTTCTGCATGGGAAAAGGCTGCCCTTCTATCCTTTGCCCTGAAGCCAGACAATTCAGTTTCTTTTTTTATGTCCCTGATGCCTTTTAAGCAGCTACTCGAGGGCTAGAGCTCAGAGGTATGAATCCATGTAAGTCTATTCATGACCCTTTAAAAGGAATACTTAGCTCTTACCCAGCCACAATCCCTGCTGGTTTTTACAGCCAGAAGTCATAGTGACTTGTATTTCCAGCACCAGAACCTTGGGCTAGGAGTTCTGGTATGGGGCTGAGGTCCTTCACTCCTTAGGGGAGACCTCTATGGTCAGGGTATCCCTCCTGATATTTATCTGCCATATGTGAGTGTGGACCAGCTGGTTCTA
Source organism: Carollia perspicillata (assembly GCA_004027735.1). Classification (NCBI taxonomy): domain Eukaryota; kingdom Metazoa; phylum Chordata; class Mammalia; order Chiroptera; family Phyllostomidae; genus Carollia; species Carollia perspicillata. The sequence goes on from PVKM010006340.1 coordinate 5,448, forward strand.
TCTCTCTACACTTCCTACCAGTCTTGATGTGGCTTCTTCTATAACCTTCAGTTGTAGGGGTTCTTTTCAACTAGATTTTGGGTGATTACAAATGATGGTTGTTCTGAACTTTAGTTGTAATTTTTATGTGGTTGTGGGAGGTTCCAAATACCATGCTTACCAATGCCACCATCCTGACTGGAACCTAACTTTATTTTCTCACGGAATGAAAGGGTGGATAATTAAGAGGTAGCCAATATTCATAGTAATTTACTGATCTCATTTATGAAAGTAAAGATCCATATAGAAATGGGACAGTGTCTCTCTTCTTTCATTAACAAAAACATAAGATGAAACAGCCTACTTGCAATATTTATGCAGTTTTATTGTAGTAACATGGAGAGCTGATAAAAATCTAAGTATATTTTATTTGTGTCCCTCGGTAATTGCACAGTATTTCATTTTCTAAATTGCTGAGGGAGCTGGAGCAAGAGAAAAAGAGAAACCTGTCTTTGCTGAAGTTTCTAGATATTTATGGCAAAAGGTTAAATAATTCACAAGCTCTGTTGTAACAGCCTGCAGGTAATTTTCATCAGTGCAGCTATCATGTGAACCTTCTTTGTACTTGTAATCTATTACTTGAAGATGTGATCATTTTTCTCACATTTGTACAAACATATTAATCATTCCAGGTGTTGAAGACATTTTTTCCTACTTGATTAACACAATTCTGAATAGTTAAAGTGATTAAAATGAAGTTGAAATTTTAGTTTTCTTAGTGGAATGCTTTATTAAAAATGTCAGTTAAGATAGAACTTCCCAGTGACTATAATTGAGTAGTTTAGTCATCACTTAGAAATACAATCACTCGTCTGTGTACACAGAGAACCAATTTGAACTTGTGACCTAACCTTAGTTATACCACATTTAAAGTAAAGTTTGCAATTGTTATCATTGTTATTCTATTGTCAACCTCTGGACTTTGATACTTTCATTCTGATAATATATTGAGTTTTTGAAATACTTGGTAATTGTGAAGAAGTTATGAGTGTGGAGTAATATCACACATAATTCCTAGTATTTTTTTTTAATCAGTAAACTCTCCTTAATATTTCAGTAGTCAAATTATATGACTTTTCAGAAATATCTCAATTATATGTGCAACCATAAAGTAATCAATTGTTAAACCAGAGGTCATAACCCAGGAGGTCATGTCAAATATGCTCTACAGATGAATTTCTCTTGGCCTATATGGTGTTTGAATTTTGAAAATTACCATCCTTTTAAAAATGAAATTTAAAAAAAATCCTTACTTGATGATGTGTTTATTAATCTGAGAGAGAGAGAGAGATAGAGAGACAGACAGACATGAGAGAGAAAAACATTGAGCAGTTACCTCCCATACTTGCCCCAACTGGGGATCAGACCTGCAACTTAGGCATGTACCCTGACCGAGAATTGAACCTGCAGGATTTTGGTTTATGGGATTGATGCTCCAACCAACTGAGCTAAGTGGCCAGGGCTAAAAATGAGATGCTATAAGTAAAAATCTGGATTTCCAGGTGTTCTTTAGAAGCCAGATGATCTTGCTATTACTGTCCACTGGTCATAATTGGCACCATCAGGTGGAGTTGAGTAGAAGCCGCCCATACAGAAATAGCAGGAAGTTTAGCACAGTCCCCACAGCTCCTTCTTATTGCATGTCCGTGACTCTGAGGCTGAGGGTCAGTTACCATTTGTCATCATTGCTACCCTTGGAAAGATATTGCTTTGTATCTGTTTCCCAGTCAAAGGTGAGGGAAATACACTTACTGCAACTAATCAGCTCCACATACTGATTTTACATAACTGACTATAATCTTTTAAATTTGTGACCTTTGACTTAGATAATTCCGCCTAGAAAGTAGCTGAATGTTAAACAAGATAGCCTTGTATGAGTATGCATACATATAACCTAATGTAATAGCAACTAGTAGTATAAATTACCTGGTAGTGTAGATAGTCTCCCAAATTATTTTATCAGTTTGGGGGTGTTTTATGCATTTTTTCTAATACATATAAATTTTGAGTTGATTTGGTTCAGGCTATTGAAATGAGTTTAATCCCATTTGCAGATACACACTGTATGTTGTGCTAGGTTCTGCACATACAAAGATAAGTACAGCATTCTCTGGTCTAGGTCGGGCCATATGTAGGCTGGACGAGGAAAAGAGGCCAGCATATGTGGTCAGAGTGTGGATACACAGGAGTTAAAGTATGTCAACTGCTAGAGTCATGTGGGCTTCTTTAAAAGAACCCATCTTTATCCTTATTTACTGCTTTAGTCTCTTAATTATGCTCTGTGAGTAACCCTCCGTAGTTATAAAGATACTAGTTTCTACTTTAATTCCTTAATTATTTAAATAGATAACTGTATTGGAGACCTACATGTTATTTATCAAGTCCATTTAATTTTCTTTACCTTTTTTCTCATTTTGTAGACTCTTTTACATTTAGTTATTGTTCATATTATTAATATGACTTCTTTCATTTTTACATGTTCTGTATCTTCCTAAAGCAAAACTAAAGAGTTTTAGAAATCCTTCTAATTCTTACTATTATAATAAGTCAACCATAGATGTAATTTTGAATTTTTATTTCTGACACATTTTATTTACTTTGATACCCCTTTTCAATATTTGTCTGATCTCATATATTTCTTTTCCTTTCAAAGAATTAGAAATTTATAAAGAATATCAAATAAATAACATATTAATAACAGCTCAGATTACAACTACTGTGACTTTATTGTAAAAACCAGAAATTTCACATATCAATTTCTTGCATCCTTACAGTATTATATTACTGAAGCATTGAAGCTGGCTTTGGAGAATCTGGGTTTTATTTCAAGCTCCTCCAGTTGGGAAATTATCCAGTTTTCTCAACTATTAAATGGAAAATTATTCTCACTGCCCTGATTAACTTGTGAAGTGCTCTAAAATATTAACTGAGAAATGTATTTGAAAGGAGATATTTTAAATTTATTTCTAATGTAACATGTGTGCATTGTAAAATACATGTGACAAGTACCTAAAGCAAATGAAACAGAACACCAATGAGCCACTTCTTTTAATATTTTGTTATGTTTATTTTTATATACATTTCTCTCCAGTTTAAAAATTGGTATGAGTATTTTCTTATGCCATTAATTTTTTCACAAATAAAATTTTAATAGCTGCTAGTATTTCAATTATTTACTTAGCTTTATCTTTTTTTAGTAGCTAAAGTCAATTAAGAGTGTGTTTATACTTTATTTTTGCTAATTATGTCTTATCTACAGTTTTTGCATATAATGTGGTCTCTGTAGAATAATGAGATCAGACAATATAAAATTCCTTTTAATATTATTACATTATGTTAATTGATTTGCTTCAATTTATAGTTCCTCTAGTAAGTATAGGAAATGAAAAAAACATTTATTTTATTCTGTAAAATATATAAAATATAAATCAATATTTCTTATTATTTAATAGCAACTAACAATGAAGTTCTTAATTTTTAACTCAGGTATTCTCTAGTATTACAGGTTTTTCTAAGTCCAATTAAAATATACTTTTAAATTGGAAGATGGAAACAGAAAAAAATTTTCAAAGTCCAGGAGACACTTCTTTACAGTAGGAGATGCTAAAGCAACAAAAGCAACAGTATAAGGAACGGTCAAGGGTCTCAACGGAACAGAGTCTGATAGAAATAGTTGAACTTTGGAATATTCAACTGTTCAACATTCTTCCTCTTTTTTGAAAATCCTCACCTGAGGATATATTAATAGATTTTAGAGAGAGAGGTCAACGAGGGGAGAAAGAGAAAAAAAACACATTGATATGAGAGAGGAACATCTATCGGTTGCCTCCCATATGTGCCCAAACCGGGGACCAAACCAGCAACCTAGTTCTGTGCCCTGACCAGGAATCAAACCCACATCCTTTTGGTGTGCAGGATGATGTTCAATCAACTGAGGTACCTGGCCAGGGCTCAACTGGCCGACATTCTTACCTCCTCATGTTAAAATCTTACATATGTTGATTTTGAGAGAAGAAGATCCAACCACAAATAGAATGTGTGAATTTATATTCTCTGGAGAAAAATAGTACATTTACATTATATTAATTTCTAATCACTTAGGTAATAATTAATAGGACTTTCCTAGCAGGCTGTTGAAATAATCACAAAAGTGGGATAGTATAGAAGTTTTCAAGGTGATGAATTAGATATCACATTAATATACTGAATGCATTTATTACATTATACAAAATATTTTTAAAATATATGATTTCAGTGGGCCTCATTGCTTATTTTCAACTCTCTTATACAGTGAAAATAAAAGGAAAGATAAAAACTTATACCAACTACTGTGCATCCTCTTGGAAGCTAAGAGTTTTAACAGGTTGTGAAGATTACTAAAAAGGGTTAAGAAAAAAAATACTGCTTTTGGGGAATATAGGTCTTTTAGCATATACACGGTGCTTGATTCCCATACTTGTTGCTAAATTGGTTTTTTTGGCAGAAAAATAAGCTCATACTAAGCAAAACTTTATTTTTTCTTATCCTTTGAAAATAGCTTTGAAACCGTTTGTGTTCAATAGATTCTCTAAGGATTTGGGTGAACGTTCTTGCTTAAGAGTTCAAGCCAGTGTAAACTCTTACAGAAACAGTTTCTTTTCTACAGAAAGCTGCACTTTCTCACCCAAACATTATGTTGAAATGAGTCTCATGGTGTTCAGTATTCCACCAAACTTCCCATTTTTTCTCTGTAAAAAACCTTTAATCACATTTGATTATTCATTGCTTTAATAAAGGAATTGTTGTGCCTTTGCTGTTTTCTCTCTCTTCTGCTTCCATATTGGGGTATAGTGGGCAGATTAAGGAAGAATGAAGAGAGACTCACAGCATCCAGTTTTCCTTTGGTTTCTAAATCTGCAAAATGTTTAGCCAAATGAAGTCATTATATTTTATGATATTAAAAAAATCAAAATTACATGACTATTTTAGCTATTTATGCCTCATATTTGTATAAATAATAAAATATTTGTATTTATCATTTCACTTTATTGTGGTTTACACTATATGAGAAAAGTTGTTAATATAGAGCTAAACACTAACAGTCTACATATTGTGATATTTGGCCAATACAAACATCAGCCTAATACTGAACTATAGTCTCTCAAATCTTTAGATTTTTTTTCTACAAGGTCCTTGGTTATTTGCCAGGTAAGATTACATAGAATCCTGATATAGCAAAGGAAAAAATAGCAAGAAGTTATATTTCAATAACTTTGAAAGGAATTACTTTGAAGAGCAGTGCTGAAACTCACAGGAAAACAATGGTGCATAAATTTGGAAATGAAAATTAGGAAAACTATATTTCTAATAGCTACCTCTCAGATCTTTTGCTGTATAAGTTAAAAGGATAAATTGAAAGATTACAGATTGGTAGATGATTAGGTAGAAAGGAAGGGAGAGAGGAAAGGAAGGAAGGAAGGAAGGAAGGAAGGAAGGAAGGAAGGAAGGAAGGAAGGAAGGAAGGAAGGAAGGAAGGAAGGAAGGAAAAGAAAGGAGAAAAGCATTTTTTTTAACTGGGTCATTACTTAGGGGTCCTTGAACAAGTCATTTAAACACACTGCAACTAAATTTGGCTGACCGAAACTGTAGGTTCTGTAGCTCTAAAATATTAAAGTTATATTAAATATTAGTTGAACTCTGAAAACTAAAAATAAATAAATAAATTCATATATACATGCATGCATGCATACATACATACATACATACATACATAAATTTGATTATAATTTTGGCAAACACAGATGTTTTCTTTTTTAGTAAACATAATATTTAAATACTTTGTGTTGGTACTATTCTAAAGAGTTTATGTGAGTTAATACATATACTCTCATTTTGCAGATGTTAGAATTGAGACACAGAGTTTAAGTGGCTTGCTGAAATTCGCTCTGTGGGGATGAGTTTCGAACCCCATCAATCTAGATACTAAGTCCATAATTCTAAAAACTAAACTCAGCTGCCTCTTAGAGTCCCCTTCGACTCTGTCACATGTGAGTCCCCTTCGACTCTGTCACATGTGGTTGGTTATCTGCTTTTCACACATGGTTGCTTATCCCAGTGTGAAATATAAGCTACTGTTAACTTCTTGATGAAAATACAGGGATTGCATTTTAGCATTACTGAATAATCGAATGTATTTTATAATTTCCTTTAATATCCCAGCTTCTGGTAAAAAGATTCAATATGTTTTTTATGTCAGATGCTTACTTGTTGGAGTCTTTTAATATTTGCCATCATTACAAAGTTTTCTATCTTTAATTCTGAGGTAGTATCACACTGCACTCCTAAAACCCCTTTAAAAATAAGGTCTTTAAATTCCTGGAATCAGTGTAGACATTTTTGTTACTAGTCAAATTAACAAATATGGGCAATGACTTTTGTTATAATTTAAGAAATAAAATTGCAAGTGATTTAAACTTTTAAATACATTATTTTGTGGCCATGAAATGCATTGGTCATTTAAAATTTTAGTTAATTCAGCCCTGGCTGGTGTGACTCAGTTGATTAGGCACATGCCTCGGTTGTGAGTTCAGTCGCTGGCCAAAGCAAGTACCAAAGGCAACTGATTGATGTTTCTCTCTCATACTGATATTTCTCTCCCTCTCTTTCTCTCTCTTTTCCCCTCTCTATATATAAAAATAAATTTAAAAAATAAAATAAAATTTTATTTATTCAATAAATGTCTATTAATAGTCTAATACTATCCAACTAATATATTGACTTTGCTTACAATAGTGGTGAAAGTTATATGGACTGAAAATTGTATTTAATAAGCAGTGACGAGTACCTTGAGAGACAGAAACAGGGTGCTGTAGAAGACAGTAGGAGGGGGATATTACGTCCAGATTGGAGGGAGGAGAGTTGTCGTAAGGGCAGATTGCATAGAATGTATAGTCTTTCCTTTGGCCTAAGAATAGAGCAGGTTTGAACATATAAGGCGAGTTTACAAAGGAAAATGCAAGTGACAAATGGATTTAAATATATGCACCAAGGTGAGAAAGTGTGAAACATTTACTAGCAATGGCTGAACACTTTACAGGGAAACAGTTAAAACAAATGGAGGAACTGATTGGTTACTCCAGATCCCTGAAGCCAGGATAGGAAGCTGGGATTTATCCCTTAAAGTGGGTTTTTGAACATCTGGTTAACATTTTAAGAGGAGTTTTGATTTAGAGAAATTAATCTGGCCACGGTTTTAACAATAAATTTTGGAAGCAGCAGACTCTAAAAGCAAGAGGATTCCATTAACACACAGTTAGCAATAAGAAGACTAAAATTGGATAGTGACCATGATAACAGAGAACACAGACAAGAGTCAAAAGTGCTTTGGAAAAAAATGGAAGCATTTGGGAAATTATTGAATTAGGCACAAAAGATAAAGGTGCTGAAAAGTGTTTTCATCCTTTTACATTGAGGCTCTGGAAGGAAGTACGGGACATGGAAAGAGAAGCAGATATGGAAGGGATAGCAGCGCATGCTCAGTTCTATGGTAAACACACTGAGCAAACTCAGAAGGATTTTTTAAAAATAAAACATCTAGTGAGTAATTGAAAAAGAATACAATGCAGAGGGAGGAAGTGACAAAAGGTACACAGATTAGGAGTCAAACTCATAGAGGTGACAATTAAAGGTACATGACAAATGAGCCGAAACAGGCCAAGAGTGTAGAAAGAGAAAAGTGCTACTGAGACACCCTTGGGAGTACTACATTTTGGGGAAAAGAAGACAGTTATTAAGTGCACATTTCTAGAAAATAATGTTATAAATTGTACATTGTACTCATGTCACAGATGTGAAACTAAGACCTTGACCAAGCTCTGACAAGCAGCAAGGGAGAGGAAGAGGAAGGGCATCAATAAGACTCATAAAATTAATAGGCTAGTTGGTAAAAGAAAAATCTCTCTAGAAGGATGTAACTGAGGTAAAAGTAACTTTAAGCAGAGAAGCTGATGAATTGTGTTAAATGTCTTCAAGGGGAAAATTCAGAAAAGGCTATTGAAATTCAGAATCAATGGGGCCCTTTCAGAAAGAGGTTATTGTAGAGGTGGAAGCGAGATCCAGACCCTAGTTAGAAAGTCAAGAGGAGTTGAGGGAGTGCATAGAAAGTATCCTTTCAATGAGGTTACCAGAGAAGAGAAGAGGAAATATATGTCCCTAGTTTGGACGAGGACTAGGAAGGTATGAGGGTGTATCTTGATTTAGGATAGAACTGAATTGAACAGCTAAGCTCAAGGGGACAATCTAGAAGTCAAAGGCATGAAATATAAATGTCATAGTCAATGAGCAAGTGGCTGAAAGGGTAGTCAGAAAAAGAGCCAGCTGAGGGCACAAGAGTAAATACTCATCCATAAAGAGAGGAAAAGACATTTTATTTCCTCTGAGAGAAGAGTAAGGGAGAGTCCGTAAGAAGATGGATCTATCCATCTACCTATCTGTCTATCATCTCTCATCTCTCTAGAGAGATGTAGAGGTAGAGAGTGAGGGAGTTCAGATTTTATGCACTGATTTAATCTCCAGTTTCTTGAGAAGAGTCCCAAACTTTGGCAAAGATTTAGTTAAGAGTGAGACAAGTAAGTAAATGAGCATAGATAAAAGGATGTCTAATGTCTAACAGTTTGTGGACAGTCAATAATGTGGATTTTCAGTATGACCAGTTGATCTCATCATATTACTTTATCAATGACTCTGTGGGCCTCAGGAGCAGAAATAGATGAGGTGAAGGGTATGTTTACCCAGACACTGATACTTACAAAAAGAAAATGGGTTATATAAAGCAAGCCAGGAGAACTGGGGCACTTGGGTAGTTTTTCCTTGACATGACCAAATCTTAGAAAAGGGAGTGGGAGAAAGAAAACAATTCCCAAAGAGGTTATTATGTGAGAATATGGAATAGGTAAGCAACCAAAATCACCAATGAAGAATAAAAAATGACTTCCATCAGATTGCAATAGAAAGGCTTATAAAATTGAAAGTTGTGTTCAGAGAGGCAGATTTCAGAGTTCAACATCTTAGATATGAAATAGTCCCAAGTGATTTTGAAATTCAAAAAGAAGGTGTGTTTATGGGAAGCTAAAATTAAGTTGAGGACATTCAAGTCTTTTCTTTGAATGATTACGAGCAACAACAAAGACATATCACCCAATCTTATTAACTGTTTATTATATGCTGGACACCGTGCTAAGTGCTTTCTTCTATTAATTCATCTTCACCTACCTGCTGTGTGGTAGGTAATGTTCACAGCCTTTGAGCTGATTATCCCCTTCCCCCAAATTAATTGAATTTGTTGGTTGGTTTGACATTGTATATACACATTTTAAAAAGCATATAATCTCAGCTAATTCAACTATAACCAGGTTTTTAATTTTCTAGGCATCCTAAACACTTAAGGTTTACACGGGCATACATAAATCATTCATTAGGGATGATATGGAACAGTTGACCTAGAACAGAATCTGTTACATAACACTGGCTTTGGCTGTAGGTATCATTTAGTAGGCATCAACTAGTTGAGAGAGCTGACATTGAAAAGACAAAAAATTCTATCTAGGAGCATATTTCCTCAGAAATTCAGGCTTTTATTTTAGTTTTAATTTCATTTTTGTTACTTTTCAAGAATAAGTGAAATGAGTCATTCTTATGGTTAAATATATGATTTGTTATAGCAATTTATTACACATGTCTCACATATTTATAGGAATTATGACCAAAATGTAAGATGACAATCAATACATGTATTTAACTTTAATGCATTTGTACTTTATTAGTAAATAGGTAAGCAGGTAGGCATCCTGAATTGATCATTAAAAACATATCATTTAACATTCTTAAGCACTTGGTTGCATTATGATAGGATAATGGCAGCAGTTTTTGTTCCTCATTTCATTAAATAGGCTATCCAGCGCTGTAATACTTTATATAGTTATTACCACGGAGTTCCAAAACTCCAGTCAGGTGAGGGCTGTGGCTACCATCATTACCATCTGTTTCACTTTGTTAGTGTTTCTCATTATAACTCAGAGGATCAATGGTACTGTTCCTGATAGGAACCCAGCAAGACCAGAAGTAATAAAACAGCTTTGAGACTATATGAGTCTGTGCTTCTCCAGCTGATGGGCAGTTAATTACTTGAGTATAAAATAGTGAGAGCTCTGGGAGAAATTGGGACCTTTGCAATATGGTAGCTACCCAAGTGCAGCATGATTTGGTGTTTTCTCTTTGTACTATATTGTTTAATTAGAGGACATGAGCATACTCTGTGGCAGAAGAGGATATAATTTCAAGAAAAGCAAAACATTTTTTAAACCAACCTCAGTCTTCTTAGATGAGCATTCCAAATGTAAGTTACTAGATCAGTATTTCTCATCTTTAACAACACGTTATAATCGTCTTGGGTATGTTACACAGTATGTAAGGTCTGGCCCCACCTCCTGTTAATTAAATCTGAACTGTGGAGAGTAGTACCCAAGCATGGAAGTGCATTTTTCAAATGTGCCTCAGGTTCTGCTTAATGTGCTAAGAAGGCTGAAAACCACTATACTACAATTAACAGTTCAAAAATAATCATTGCCAGAATAGATAGATCCAGTTGTGAACAATTAGAATTTTCTTTTTTAGTTTCAATTTATCCACTTGTACAGAAACACTTCAATATTGCTTTAATGATTTTTAAAAATGTAATAATTAACCATTTAAAACTAAAAAATTGACTTCTTAGTTCCTATAGAGACATTTTGAATGAGAGAACGAAAGGAATTTATTCCTAGAAAAAAGTTTTAGCATCTGTGCCAAATTTACTTTAAACCTCTGAATAACATATGGGATTTATGTTTCTCCAGTATTATTGATTGATTGTGTTATTTTAATTAGGTAAGCAGATTAATTGATTAGATGTAAAAATAATGTTTAAAAATACTTTTGTAATTCTTGTTGGATACTTATTGTCTATAAATATTTTATAGTATTGAATATTTTTATATTTAAATAGGCTATAGATCTTTTCATAGAAAAACCATATCCACAAGTTTCTGGAGCTCACAATAAGACGATTGATAATTAGATGACAATAGTTCGCAGCTGGTATTTTCATGACCAGTAATCTCTGAAGGTGTTGTATTCAATGCTAAGAGCACTAACTTTGCTTTCCCTTTGAGAAGGAATGTAGGTACCCCACTTAAGTGCCCATTGTTCCTTCCATGCGTCTGTATGATAATCTATAAGAAAAAGAGGGTAATCTAAATTTAGTTGTACAGAAAATATGATAAAATGCTATTTATTAATTTTAAAACCTCTTTCACCTTGGCTTTATGTTTCCAGTTTGAGATTTTTGAGTACTATTATTTTTAATTTAGAATGTCTCAGAAATATTTGCTACTCTCATTAAACTCCACACATTGTTTTCAAAAGATATTCTTTTCTTTTTGTTTTTTTTTTTCAACTAGGACCCCTACTATGGCTGGTGGCCTATTTTCTATTGACAGAAACTACTTTGAAGAGATAGGAACTTACGATGCAGGAATGGATATCTGGGGTGGAGAGAATCTTGAAATGTCTTTTAGGGTAATTGCATTTTACTTTATTTTTTGACTCTGAACATACTATGCTGTTGCATGCATATATAGACCTAGTAACTTACTGTCCAACCTTTTTTTTGTGAAGTGATGCAAATTGCAGATCAGCTGGTCATTTTAATACTGATTTAGAAACTTTGCTAGAGTCTTTTGCATGCAATATTTACTGTTAAGTGGGAAATTATAGGTGTTTTTAAGTTTTCAAAAATAGTTTATTCATAGTACAAAGACATTAGGTCTTTCAGTGTTTAAAATAAAGAAAGGTTTTATTTTTTCAATAAAACATTACCCTATAAAATCAATTTGTATTTTTGAACTGAATGTTGGAAGTATTTATGCTATCTAAATTTGCAAGTGCTGCCTGAGGTTATTCTCAAATAACTTTAAGAATAGCCTGTGGAAAAGGAATTCTGGATAATTTTGTATGTAGCATGACTATTTTTGCAATCGTAGACATTGTTTGATGAATCAGTTTAAATAATGCAAATTCACTTATTAAATGACCTTCCAGGTAAATAAAACTTAAAGGTTAATCCCTCATGTATATGTTAGGAAGCATATGCATAATTTAACATTTTATTATATTCATAAATTAAATTACAGACATATAAATGTGATTTTATACTGTCACATAATTGCTAACATGCTGTTTTTTCTTCAAACCATTTATATTATTATTTTTAAGTGAAATAAGTTAATAATACTGTTGTTTTTCATTTTTAGAATAACATGAAATATCCAAAACACTCAAGTGTTTTGCCAGAATTATTTGTGCAATTAAATTATTAGCATATAGATATGTTTATCTGTGATATTTAGATATTTGTACAAAGTTTAGAAAGTAAAGTTTGTTTTTCACTAACAAAATATAAATATATCTGATGTTCTATAAGAAAATGTCCAAAATTGAAGATAAGAATTACTTTGAATTTATATAAGGTGGAATTTAATGTCTTGCATAATCTGAATTATTTCAGAGGCACTAGAATGGCCTAGTTATGCAGCTTTTTGCCAATAAACCTTCCTTATAGTCAGATGTCTGAAAACACTGTTAATTAATGGAATTTTACTCTTCCCACATTTGCTTATATACTTACAGTCTGATGCAAGTTGCCCCACAAGACTTAGTACCATACTCAGGGATGTCTTCTTGCTTCAGGAAGGAAGTAATTCAAAAGATCAAAAGAAATTTGCTCTTAACCTTAGGCATAGTGATGAGAGTATTTAAACATTCAGTAACCAATATTCTTTGGATGCTGCACTGGGATTGGATAAGGAAAAAAATCAACATAGTAATATTTCTATTACCCGTGATTCTTTTTTTTTCTCTCCTAAGATTCTTATTTACCTCTTTTCTCCTTGCCTCTTAAGCTTGATTCTTTGCCAGTGGATCTCAGTTACTTTTAAAACATAGCTGCCACTTTGGACAGATGCTATTCATCTGATTAAAAGATGCTTTAGGGAGTAATTTAGTAGACTGATAGGATAAAACAGGAGGATGTGATCTAGAAAATGCAACAGAGGTATAAATGTATCCGAAATCGAAGATTTGAGAATATGAAATTTGAAAATCTAATAGTATTTGATGCAGATACCAGGAGGATAGAGTGAATGCAAATAGTGGCCCTAAGTCTGATCAGATCCTTAGAAAATAGTATAAGAGGTATACTGTGATTGGTTGCTAGAGATTATTAAGACATAAAGTATTCCTAAGTGACTGCTTTTCAGTTGTTTTAAAACATATCATTGACTTTAGTTTCTGTATAATTTCAATAGAAACAACCTATATATTTTGTTTTTTATTAGACTTTTGATTCATTTTTACTTCCCTTCCCATTATATGAATATAACTGCTTAATAACTAGTACCTTAGCTGGGGAAGGTAGTAAAAGAAAATGCTAGACCAGTGTATATTAGCAAAGGAATGAGACTTTCCCTTTAGACTGATTTCATGAGATGCACGACTTAATGAAATAAGAGTATGCTGAGGACCTGAGCCTGATGTCCACCTCAGTAACTACAGAGCAAACACGTGTTGGCCTGTAGTACATGCTTTACACTTTCCAGACACTGGGGCCATAAAAATGAATAAGAGATGATGCTTTCATTCTCCAAAACCCACATTCTTATGAGAGAGATACATAGGTATTACTGACAAAATGTGATTTTTTCCAATGAACAAGTGTTTATTTAAAAGGATTTGTACAAACATAAACACTCTTACTCTCAAAGAGCAAAGAAATCTCATATTTTTCCAAATTTTGAACACACAGACACTGTGGGGACTCAAAACTGCAGTTAAGGAAGGTAGGAAAATATCTCTCCTTCCCCAGCCAGGCACTGAGACCTAGACCTAAAACGTTTTTGGTCAGCCAGCCCCCATCCCTGTCCCTTAAGTCTGAGAGTGAGTTTATTAGAAATCCAGCTTTGATAGAGTAGAGAGCTTTAGGGCTTGGGGACCCTGGTGCCTTTTCTTCGGGGAAGGAAGGCCACCTGCACAGTCCACAGGAAAGGGGGTGGCCAGCAGCTAACCTGAGCTGAGGTTGCCTTACAGAAGAGAGAAGACCCAGAGGACGGATAAATGGAGAAGTCCTATCCACTCTCATGGGTAAAGTGGTTGCCACTCACTTGAATCTCAACCCACTCCTGTGACCCCTAATATACAAATGAGTAAGTGCCAGAGTAATGGTTTTAAACAAAAGGCGACACAATTGTCAGCCTGAGGCCCTTCTCAGCCTAAGGCAACCCCTATAGCACAGCCCTAGCTCCCTGATTTAGGCAGTGAGTTAGGCAGGACTTCATGAAATGCATAGAGTTCCAGATCCCTGGTTTCACTACGGGAAACTTCTACTGATTTGCAAAAACTGGGACCATGGGAGAAAGGCCTGTAGACCTCAGGATCCACAGACACACAGTCGGGTACCTGAGAATTTTTGTTTATCTGGAGACTGAGGGTAGGGTGGGATGGTGAACTCGCTAATAACGGCCAGTCCTCCAAAATGAATATAAAAAGGAGAGGTTGTCTAAATTACCTCTGGGCCTTGAGAAAGACTGTTGTCCTTTAAATCCTAAGGCAAAAGTACAGGGAGGGGCACCCTGGAGCCTTTACACTAAACAAGATATGAGCCTTCACCAACCCTCAGACCTTAGGCCCCAGCCCTCAGGCACAAGAGACAGAGAAGCAGGTCTGGGCCTTTTGCCCTAGGCTTCGCTCCAAAGAAGAACAGGGGATGAAATGTCCATGGGAGAGAAGGGATTATCAGACATACTGTCTTTAGCACCTGAACCGCATCTCTTCCTAAACCAGAAACCCCAGCAGAGAGAAAGAAGAGCAAAGTGAGAGAGGGTTTGTGCTTCCATCACAATAAAGTGGAGAATTGGTAGAGGTGGGGAAGGGTTGTTTCACATCAGGATATCAATCACTGGCCAAGGGGAGGGGTTATGAACTCTAGAGGTCTCTGTGTTCTCCCTCTCTTCACTCTTTCTGCTTCCATTTTGGCGTTTTGGAGTTTCAGGACTGGCTCTCGGCTTTGCACAGAGGGCATATGGGTGCATTCTGGTGAATTTGCTGATGCCGTGACAAGCATAGGTGCATACTGAAGGTGGCTGTCTGCCAGATGTCCTGCTTCCTAGCTACTTGAAGTTGTTGGGCAGCAAAGGCTGCAGTGGCCAAGGACTTGGGGATTGGGAGGGTCCTGCAGTTCAGTCTGCCACTCTGCTTTCTGCTTCTCAGAGTAATCCCAGGAGAGCTTCTGCCCTTCATCACAAACGCCAGGGAGCCTCTGCAGGCCCAGAGTCATACACAGGACATCCACTTGTTCCTTCACTGGCTCATATTCATCATGTAGATGCCAGGTAGACTCTAGAAGCTTGTTTAAGTCATTCTCAGGCTATTTGATGGTATTTTCCACCACACTGGTGTCAGCATGGATCAGTCGGGGTTCCTCCACATGGGCCATCTTCTCTTGTAGCAGGAGGTCCATCTCCTGCTTGTACTCCTTCAGGTGTCTCTTCACTGATTCAAGGGCCTCAACCTCAGTCTTCAAGCAGACCTTGATCTCTATCTGCAGGGTCTCATTCCTGATCCCTTTAACATGTTCCAATTTGCATATTATTTCTTGCTCATCTGCCATGCTTCTCACTTTCAATTTCATGTCCCAAGAAATGCGCAAACATAGAAATCCAGGGATAAATAAACACAATGTAATCACCTCCTGCCAGCATGGGCTTCTGAGCCTGTTAAAATGTGATCTTTAAAATATAACTTTATGTATAAGGTTTGTCTTTGTCATGTAGGCAAACCACTTAACCTCAACTTTGTAAAGGTGATTGTAATCACAGTGAAGTTATTGTTTTCTAGCTCTGGTTTTTGTAGGTGCAGGGGTAAGTAGGAAACATAGAAATATTAAGAGCTTGCAGAATATTAGGATTCTGGTTGGTCCCAAGGGAGTTTAGGCCACTCTGAAGGAATGTATTTTGCAGATTTATTTATAATAGTATCTATCACTTGATCTTTGATGCCCAGAAGTATTGAAAGTGCTGATAGATGTTGAAAATTTGATGAAAACTTAAGACCTCCCCAGAGAGAAGTATCCAGTCTCTTACAACAGTAGGTTTTAATAATTTCATAAGGTAGAATTCCTTGAAATATCAAGATAAACAATTTTTACATAAAATAATAGTGACTTCTAATATTTATAAAGCTATTAAGCAGAGTAAATGAGAATTGAATCCTAATACAATGAAATCTTTGGCTATGCTGTTAATTACCACACTACCACCTCCTCGTTAAGTTTATCCTTCTATGACACGTCAGTCCTAACAGCTGATGGTATTATCAGGGAAAAGAGGAGAAGCTGCCTCATCTAGTAATCTTAACTTCCTCTTACAGGCTTGAGCGTCCTTCGGTGTATGTTGTACATCCGATAGCAGTGAGAACATGGACAGGCAGGTCCTAATACTCCCGAAAGCTTAGTCTCAGATATTGCTCTCTACTCCATTCCACAACGGTCATCCAAATAATAAATCCCAAGAACACCGTCTAAACACAGATGATGATTTACTTAGCTGATACCTATTGAGTTCTTACTCAGCTGATGCATGGGATACAGTAGTGAACAAAACAAACAAAACCATGTGTCCTTGTGGAATTTCTATTTTAAAGAAAGAGACATAGAGTAAACATAAAAAGGAAAATACAGGGTTGGGCAAAAGTAGATTTACTATTGTAAGTACAGAAAACACAGTCTATTCTTGCATTAATATTTATTAATTACTGTATTATTTTCCATATGAATAGCTATAAACCTACTTTTTCCAACCCCTGTATATTAATGTATTAGTGACAAGTGTTAAAGAGAAAAAATAAGGGGAGAATAATAGGAAATGGTAGATGTTGGAGATTGGTTTGGTAGAAGTTAAAATTTTAGATAGGAGGAACTCAGAAATGAATATCCATATAAAATAATTGATGACAAAAAGAACCCAGTATAATATGAATTTACCAATAAAAGTATAATCTGTCTTTCAGTAGTACCCCTGATGTCAGCATAAATACTACCCAACAAGCATCACCACCAAAAGTCCTTGCCTTTCATGAACAGGAAGAGCACAGGAGCAATATTTCCAAGATGCACAATATTTTGTATATTTTAAAACGAGATAATCTGCTACTGTTGAGATAATTAAGGCCCTGGTAGAAAATTGTGAGAAGGCAGCAAGGGACTCAGAAGAGTGTCTCTCTGCCACGAATGATAGACTAACAGTTATAAGCATGATCTAGGAGGCAGGCAGCCTTGGTTCATGTCCCAGCTCTCACCCTTGTTAGCTGTGTGAGTTGGGTAAGGCAGTATGTCTCCTGAGCTCTATCTTCTTCATATCTACAGTAAGAAAGATTGTGACACTTTCCTGATGTGCCTTCAGGGATTACTAAATGAGACTGTATATACAGCACTGAACACCCCACTGACCACACGTGAAATATGTCATAAACAGCAGTTATTATTGCAGTAGTTATAAACTGTGCAATTTTGAACAAGTTATGACACTCCTGACTTTCACTTAATAACAACCTTGCCCTTAATAACAGACCTTGACAATAAGTGATCAATGAAGAGAATTTACAACAAAATCTCTTTAAAGCCAGATAAAGTACTATTGCTCTAATTGTTAGTCAACATGTGGTTCTAAAACTCCTCTGCCCAGAAAAGAGGTTAAAGTTTAGAAAAGAAAAAAACAAAAACACTTTGTTTTGACTGCTGTAACATCCTTTAAGGTGACTATTGACATCCTAAAAACCTGGGGTATAAAACATTTACCTATACTCATAATCAATTTTAATAAAACAGTTGATTATTTTTAAAGCACCCTCTAGACTTGGCATAACAGGTACTGGATTTACACACACACACAATTCAGTAAAAGGTGGGCATATATGAAATAACAACTCATTGGACAGAGGTCATCAAGAACAGTGGTTTCTGAGAGATGGGAGAAACAATGAGAGCCCTAAAGTTTCCCAAACTTACTGCCTGGAAAAACTGTCGAGGCTTCAGAAAGAGAAGTGGAACCTAGGTAGATCCCAGTGGATCAATGAATTGAAAAGTTGGGGGTGGGTGTTCAGGAGATCAGGCAGCTAGAGATGGGTGGACAGAGTGATAGAGAAGAGAAGGCTGCACAGACAGAACTCAGTTAATATTGAGTACTGGTCAGCACATATGTGTGAGAAAATGACCCACATGGAGGAAAGGACCATCAGAAAAAGGTCTCATTGTCCCTCACTTAGGACCGGCAATAGTGCCTGTACTCTCCAGCCAGACCGATTCATGGGGCCTGGGCTGGAGTAAATACTGGGAAACTATATAATAAACTTCTAAATAACTCGTGCATCAGAAAAGAAGTTTAAAGTTAAATTAATAGTATCTTGAACTGAATGAAAATGAAAGCACAGTTTTTTAAACTTTGTGATGCCACTAAAGTAATTAGGGGAAATTTGCAGCACTGAACATATATATAAGTACCAGAAAGAAAAAGATCTAAAATCAATGACTTCAGCTTCCATCTTCAGAAATTAGAGTAAAAGGAGGAAAGTAAACACAACATATGTAAGAGACAGGAAATAATGAAAATCAAAGCAGAAATTATAAAATATTAAAGAGAAAAATATTTTGAGAAAAGCAATAAAACTCAAAATCTGTTTCCTTTAGAAGATAAGTAAAATTGACAAATTTCTAGCCAAACTTAATAGGAAAAAGAGAAGACACAAATCGCCAATATTGGGAATGAGAAAGGCAATATCATTATGGATGCTAGTAAAGACATTAAAATATATAGAAGATAATATTATTGACAGCATTATGCCAATAAACTTGACAACTTGGATAAAATAGACAACTTTCTTAAAAGATGAACTATCAAAGCTCACAAGAAGAAATGGGTCAATCAAATAGCACAATATCTAGTAAGGAAATGAAATTCGTAATAAAAAAACAAGTACTTTTCACAAAGGAAACCCCTTGCCAGATAACTTCACTGGTAGATTCTAACAAGTGTTTTAGGTAGAAATAAAGAATAGTTTCAGAATATTGAAGAGGAGATAATACCTCCCAATTCATTCCATGAGGTCAGCATTAGTCAAACAGCGAAACTTGACAGACATAAAGAGACTAGAGAACCACAAGTTGATATTCCTCATGACCATAGATGTAAAAATTCTAAATAAAAGTTGAGCAAAATTGATCTTTTCAATATGTAAAAGGAAAGTACATAGTGAATAAGTGAGGTTCACCCCAGGAATGGAAGGCTGATTTAACATTCAAAAACCAATCAATGTAATTCACCACATTAACAACCAAAAAAGAAAAATCAAAGGATCATCTCAATAGGAAAGCATTTGAGAAAATGCAAATCTATTTCCAATTAAAAAAAACAAAAAGGACAAAAACAACAACAATAACAGCAAAACCCAGAGCACCTAATTATAGCAGGGAACTTCCTCAACCTAATAAAGGGTTTGTAAGAAAAGCTCACATCTGTTAAGAGACAATATTTTCTTAAGATCAGTGGCTTTTACCACTTCAACCTAACATTATAGTGGAGATTTTAAGCAATGTACTAGAGTAACAAAATAAACAAAAACTATCCATATTGTAAAGGAAAAAGTAACACTGTCATTCCAGATGACATGATTATCTAGAAAATTCAATGGAATTTATTTAAAAAGCTATTGAAGCAAACAGGTGATATATCCAGTTTGCAAGATACGAGGATAATATACAAAATCAATTATATTTCTAGATATTAGCAGCAACCATAAAAAATCAAAATAAAAATCCATTTAAAATAGAATAAAAAATATGAAATAGTGATCAATTTAACCAAGACATGCTGAGATCTCTACTCTGAACACTACAATATATTGCTGAGAGAAATTAAAGAATGTCTAAATAAATGGAGAGCTATGCCTATTTAATATTTGGAAACCCCGATACGATATTTTTAAGCTGTCGATTCTCCCCATGTCAATTAGATTTAATGCAATACTAATCAAAACCCTAGTAGGCAGTTTTTGTTTTTCTATGAAATTATCAAACTGATTCTACAATTTATATGAAAATGCAAAAGATAATACGATAAACATAAAAGTTTTGATAAAGTAAAAAGTTAGAAAACTAACAGTAAATGATTCCAAAATATACTATAACTGTATAATAATCAGGACTCCCTGGTATTGGCATAAAGACAGACAATGAAACAATTGAAAGTCTAGAAATATACCCACATATATATGGACAGCTGATTTTAATGAAATATACAAAAGATATTCAATAGAGAAAGGAGTATATTTTTAATAAATAGTACCAGAACAACTAGATATCCATGTGTACAAAAGTATTTAAATATATTTCTCACAACATATTAAAACAATTCAAAATGTAAAACCTAAAATTATACTATCCTAAAAGAAAGCATTGGAAAAAAAGTTTGCAACTCATAAAAGTAAAAATTGATAAAAAGGACTTCATCAAAATAAAAAAGTATTATACCTCAAAGTCACTGTTAGGAAGTTGAAAAGACCAATCACTGGCAGGAAGAAACTGTTAAAACACTGTATCTGATGGTGGATTTGTATTTAAATTAAAAACAAGAAACCTCTCAACTTGGTGAAAAGAAAAAAAATCAGTCAACTCTGAAAGACTCAAAGATTTCAATAGACACTTCACTAAGGAGGGCATACAGATGAAAAATAAGCACCTGAGAAAATTCCTAACATTAGAGAAATAAAATTAAAACCATAATGAGAAAACTCTATACGTCTATTAGAATGACTAAAATTAAAAGGACTATGTTAGTGATGATGTAAGAGAACTGAATATACAGTAAAGGTAGGAATGTAAAATGGCACCATAATGCTGCAAAACAATTTTACTATTTCTTAAACAACTCCTAGGTATTTTACCTAAGGGAAAGAATAGCATATATCCGTACAAAGAGATGTACACTAATGTTCATAGCATTTAAAAAATATTTTATTTATTTATTTTTAGACAGAGAGGCGGGGAGAGATAGAAAGAGGGAGAGAAACGTCAATGTGAGAGAGAAGCATTGACTGGTTGCCTCTTGTATGTATCCCAACTGAGGACTGAACCCATAACCTAGGCATGCGCCCTGACCGGGGGTGAACCAGCGATCTTTTTCTTTGCAGAAGATGCACAAACAACTGAACCACACCGGTCAGGGCTGTAACAGTTTTATTTGTAATAGCCAGAAGCTAGAAACAATCTAAATGTCCATCAAATGGTATATGGGTAATTTATGGTTTGTGAATTCATGGAATACTACTTACTACTGAAAAAAATAGAGGAAATATTGATACACCCTGTAACACTTAATTTTTAAAAAAATTACACTAAACAAAACAAGGCAAACAAAAGGATCACATATCATATGAGTCAATTTATATAAAATTTCAGTCAAATGCAAACTAAGTGACACAAAGAAGATAAGTTGTTTATGGACAGCAGGTTGTGGTGGGAGATTAGAGCTGGAAGAGATTGTAAGGGGGCATGTGAAGACTTTGGGGGATAATGTACATATTTATTACATTGATTGTGGCAATAGCCTCCCAGGTTTCACGTAAGTCAAAACTTACCAAATGGTGCATTTTAAATGTATCCAGTTTTATGCATGTTAAGTACACTTCAATCAAGTTGTTAAAATATTAAAGCACGCACACCACACAGAGATACAACACTGCAGGCACCTTACAAAGAGAAGCAAATGAAGGGAAATGTAATTGATAATATCATCAACTGCAGATTCTCAGTATGTTTTAGCCTATTTACTTTTAATTTCTAAGATTTTATTTATTTATTTTTAGAGAGAGGGGAAGGTAGGGAGAAGAGAGGGAGAGAAAGATTGATGTGGGAGAGAAATATGAGTCAGTTGCGTCTTGTATGCCCTCAACCTGTGGACCTGGCCCACAGACCAGCATGTGCCCTGACCAGGAATCAAACCTGTGAACTTTCAGTTTGCAAGATGACACCTACCTCGAGGAGCCACACCAGTCAGGACCTTAGCCTATTTACTTTTAAATGTCCTGGTGATCTAAGTTTAACAATCTACCTCTCAAAACAACTGTGTGGAAATCAGATAATACTTATTGAAGTTTTTACCAAAGTACACTGTACTGTGGAAATAATTAGTTTTATTATTACCCTTCAAAATTAGAGGCTATTTTGTCAATAGTCAAAATTTTAATTGACAGGATGGAATTCACTTTAAATGAGCCAATTTTCTCTGTCTTTCAAATTACAATAAAAACAGCAATATATTTATTTGAAGGATATAACCAAGTGAAATATCCTATGATGTGAAATCCATTTATTTCCAAATTGCACAAGCAATGAAGTGAGAAAGGAATGGAAGCTGACATTATAAATAATGGAAAAATGAGAAGCAGACACTTTTATTGAACAGAATAGTATGGTAAATGAGGCAAAGAAGTTTGTAGACTTTTGGGATTGTAGTATCCAGGTTTGTGAAAGCATTAAAAGGAAGTAAAGAATTTTCTAGAAATTTCTACACAATTTGAAATTTGACAAGTGAAAATGTCAATCCTAATAATTTGTTAGACAAATAAATTTAGACAAAAGTCTAGTAATTTCTTTTAAAACTGTGCCTTTTCAAAAAACCTTAACTCGTGAAAATCTGAGCATAATGGTTTATCTATGCTGAAAGCTTGACATTTTTTCATTTTATTCAATTGGTCATAAAAACCAGACTTTAATAAAATTGCAGTTACTGGTAAGTGAATTTAATCTAAGTTCATGTTATCCACAATTTTGGTGGAAATGGTTTTGTGGGTCACTTTTTCTGTAAATATGATAAGGCGCTCTTATTGTCAATATAGAGATTTGTTAGTCTCTTTTTTCCCCAGCTTTATAGAGGTATGATTGACAAATAAAAATTGTGTATATTTGAGGTTTGCAGTGTGATGATTTGATATACAGGGGTGGGCAAATGTAGGCTTATAGTTGTTCACATGAAAAGTAATATAGTTAATAGATAATAATACAGAAATAAACTGTTTCACATACTCACAACTGTAAACATACTTATGTCCCGCCTCGTATTGTGATGTGATTACAATCAAGCTAATCCATCACTTCACCTAGCTGCAGTGGGTGTCTGTGTCTATGTGGTGAATTCATTTCAGACCTACTCCCAGCAAGTTTCAAGTACAGGCATATCTTGCATTATTATGCTTTGCTTTATTGTGCATCATACTTTAGCACTTTGCAGATATTGCAGTTTTTAACAAATTGAAGGTTTGTGTCAGCCCTGCATAGAGCAAGGCTATTGGGGCCATTTTCTCCAGCAGGCCCAAATAATTGTTAGCATTTTTTTAACAATAAAGTATTTTTAAATTAAGGGATGTACATTGTTTTTTGGACCTAATGCTATTGCACACTTAATAGACTATAATATAGTGTAAATAACCTTCATATGCATTGGGAAACCAAAAATTTAATATGACTCACTTTATTGCCATAGTCACTTCATTGCGATGATCTAGAACTGAACCCACAATACCTTTGAGGTGTGCCTGTATGTTATACAATATTATTAACTATAGTCACTATACTGTATATTAGATCTCAGAACTTACTCATGTTATAACTCGAAGTATGTACCATTATTGGCTTCTTTAAAAAAAACAAAGTCCAAGAGGTTATAAACTGACATCATATTGCATGAGTGTCCAACACTTGGGTGTCTCTGGGCCACACTGGAAGAAGAGGAGTTGTCTTGGACCACACTTTAAATATATAAACACTAATGAAAACTGATGAGCAAAAAAAAAAAAAAGATTTTAAGTAGATTTACAATTTTGTGTTGGGCTGTATTCATAGCCATTCTGGGCCACATGCCACAGGCTGGACACCATAGTCTCCATAAAGAATGCAAACCGATATTAATGAAACTGCAGCATGTCTCTCTCTGGTTACCTGTTTAGTGCAAGGTGGACCTAACCACATTGCAAATGGCTTGAATTTTTCATTTCTGTGCATACAGTTAGAACTTCGGGCATCTGGGCCACCACTCTATCTTAATCCATTGTTTAAGCATATTTTATTCTATGTCTTTCCTCTTTGTTTAATTGAAATCACAGAAAAAATTCTCTACATAAGGGATAGCTGAGAAATTGTTTATAATGACTGTGTTACATGTATTATATATGTTTTAAATCACTGGGTGAGTGGGAGCGATATAATCACATTTAATTAAGGTGTCTGTAGAAGACTATTTTTTCAAAATGAATGTGTTAGAATTTTATTTTGAATGTTAACTAAAACTAAATACCTGATTTCATACACTCCTTTAGGGGAAAAAAAACAAATGAAAAACAGGGAAATTAGGCATTAATCAAACTTTATGATGATGCTAGCAAACCTTGGAAGAATTTGTTTTGCCTTTAAAATTGTAATAGCCTACGGCTTGGTAATTTGTACTACTCTACCTATTCATTAAAACATTCTGGTTCCCCAAACTGGAATATGAGAATAGATATCAAATAGTCATTGAAGTAATGCATCACCTTGCAAACATACTACATGGAGACATTAGAACTTGTTATTAATCTCTGGTTCTCTTTTATAGTTACTTAACTATCTCCTAAATTGACTTTTAAAAAGAAACGCATTTCTTGGGTTGTCAATACTACTCATAATTTACTGCTTTCTTGAATCAATAATGTGCACTGTTCTTTTTCATGATCTCACAGTCTTATCATGTGAGTGTTTCTCTGCAGAAAGTGAACACGTGGAATATTTATCAGCCTGCAGATATACTCATCTAATGTTTAACCTACACGGTCTACTCTTTATCTGTCTAGCTATCCATCTATCTATCATCTATCTAAATTTATATGTGTGTGAGTCTATGTGAGTATGAATAATATTTATGAAGATTTAGAATTTAAGTCTCTAGTAGCGGTACTAAGTATATAATGTGGCAATAAATGTGTGGATTTAAAAAGGTTACTGCATAAGTGAACTCTATTGCAAATAAGTGTAGCGTGATACTCACCCACCATCCTAAAGAAATTAGGACTCAGACAATTAAGAGAATTAGAGAATTATGAAAGCTTTTAAAATGGTTAGAAATTAAATGCATAAAAGGGAAGAAATACAATGAAAATGATATAAAATAATGTGTAAAATACAAATTTTCATTTCCCCTAACATATAAAGCAGAGGTAAATGATATTTTTTACAATTATTCAGGTATATATACATTAGAAATAAATTTTATTGGGAGATTACTCTATGTTTTTGTTCTGCTTCTTGAATTAAACCACTGAATGGAAATAAAGGTACATAAAAGAAGAATTTGATTTTTGTACTATGATAAAAACAACAGCCTCAACAAATACAGTCTCTCTAACAAATACAGGCATATTTCAAACATACTAAGCAGACTTTTCTTGTTCTTAGCAAGAAGCCAGGTATACCTGTTTTTGAGTGAGTTTTAGTACATCTAGAAACCACGAATCATTAACAGAGATAATATCTGAAATGTCACCATTGAGAAACACACTCCAATTCTGTGACTGTGACTACTGAATTTTCTCTGCTCATGTGCACAGATACTCAATATGTACATGCATTAAACTAAAAAATCTTTATGTTCCTCCTGATCTAAATGCATAGGATCTCAAGTTAACTGTTTGAATTTATGGCAATAAAGAGAGCTACATGAAGAAATTAAATTTGCTCAGAATTATTATATGGAAAAGAGTGACAACTTCTGTCATGGTCAGATTTCACTATAGCCTTCCATTAAGGGTACTTAATCACACAAAATAACACTGAGAATTAAGGCAATTATCCTGCTTATGTGCATTTAAAATGTGCCTAAAATATTCTGATAAAATTTTTAACTTTATTTTATAGATAAAGATGTGGTGCCTTGAGTTGACTTTAAAATATTTATTTTACAAATTAAGGTTCTATTTTTTCTGTTTTAAAAATAATCTTTATTGTATTTTCCCCTTTATCATTTATTTCTCTTAGACACCAACCCACCAGCAATAACCACACTGTTGTCCATGTCCATGAGTCCTTTTGCCTTTTTGCTCATGCCCTCCACCCCTCAACCCCAACTAACTGTCATCTGCTCTCCATTTATGAGTCTGTTTCTGTTTTGCTTGTTAGTTCAGCTTGTTCATCAGATTCCACATGTGAGTGAAACCATATGGTATTCGTCTTTCTCTGACTGGCTTGCTGCACTTAGCATAATGTTCTCCAGGTCCATTCATACTGTTGCAAAGGGTAAAATTTTCTTCTTTATTACAGCCATGTAGAATCCCATCGTGTAAATATTCCATAGTTGTTTTATCCACTCATCTACTGATGGACACTTGGGCTGCTTCCCTACTTGGCACTTGTAAATAACACTGCAATAAACATAGGGGTGCTTGTGTTCTTTCAAATTAGTGTTTTGGGTTTCTTGGGGTATATTCCCAGAAGTGGGATAGCTGAGTTGAAAGGCAGATCCATTTTTAAATGTTTGATGTTTCTGCATACTGCTTTCCACAGTGGCTGCACCCATCTGCATTCCCACCAACAGTGCAAAAGGGTTCCCCTTTCACCACACCTTTGGCAGCATTGTTGTTGATTGATTTGTTGATGGTAGCCATTCTGACAGGTGTGAGATGGTATCTCATTGTGGTTTTAATTTACATTTCTCTGATGATTAATGACATTGAGCAACTTTTCATATGTCTATTAGCCATTTGTATGTCTTCTTTAGAGAAGTATCTATTCAGGTCATTTGACCATTTTTAATTGGGTTGCTTGTTCTTTTGGTGTTGAGTTTTGTAAGTATTTTATAAATTTGGATATTAACCCCTTATCAGATGTATCATTGAATATGTTCTGCCATTCTGTCATTTTATTTTGTTGACGTTTTCCTTTGCTGTGAAAAACTTTTTAGTTTGATGTTGTCCCATTTGTTCATCTTTTCTTTTATTTCCCTTACTTGGGAAGATATATCTGATGAAAAATTTCTTTGAGCAATATCTGAGATTTTGCTTTCTATATTTCATGGATAGGAAGAATTAATATCATTAAAATGTCCATACTACCCAAAGCAATCTATAGATTAAATGCAATTCCTGTCAAGATTCCAATGACATATTTCACAGAACTAGCACAAATATTTCAGAAATTTATGTGGAACCACAAAAGGCCCCACATAGCAACAGTGATCCTGAGGGAAAAAAGTGGGAGGAATCATGCCACGTAATATCAAACTCTACTATAGGGCCATAGTAATCAAAACAGCCTGGTCCCAGCATCAAAGCAGGCACATAGATCAGTGGAATAGAATAAAGAGATTGGAAATAAGCTCACACCTTTACAGTCAATTAATAGTTGGCAGAGGAAGCAAGCACATACAATGGGCTAAGGATAGTTTATTAAAGATAAATGATGTTGTGAAAATTGGATAGATATGTGCAGAAAAATGAAACTAGACCACCTTCTTACTCTACACATACAAAAAATTCAAAATGGATCAAAGACTTAAATGTGAGGCCCAAAACCATAACAATTTGAGAAGTTTCCATTCTTTTCTTTATGAAAATAGAAAGTTAATTAACTTCCAAAAATATTTCTAGTTTTGAAATTTTAAGAATCATTTATATATACTGTGTTTGTTGAAATGAGATAAAGTTGTCATTAAATTCCAATAAAATATTTCAAAAACATTAATTCATATAATTTACTAATTAATTTATTTAAAAATATTTGTTAGTAATTGGGTACAAGGAGGTAGACAATAGTCAAAGATAGATGACCATCCCTGGTCTCATAATTTTATGTGATTGGGAGATGATAGAAAACAAATGAGTAACCAGGAGAATAAGAGAATTAGTATGTTAATTTTAGACACAGACAAGTGCTCTGAGGGAAATGAAATGAGAAGTGGAGGACTACACTGACTCAAAGTGGTCAGGCTATCTCAAAGTGTTTTAGCTGAGTTCAAATTGATGAGAGAATCCAGCTGTGCTGGTTTTTGTAGGCAAAATGTTCAAGATAAAGCATCATGCAAGATAAATGCAAAAGTCCTTGGGCAACTAAGAAATGGTGAGCTGAATTCTCTCATTCCAAATCTATAGTATCACAAATATCCTAAAGCTATTGGAGAGGAAAATCATTCTTATTCAAGGGCTAAAATATAAATCATTCTGTAGGACAATATTTGGTTGGTTGACTTATTCAGTGAATAGTTAATATGCACCTACTATATACCAAGCACTGTGCTAGGAGATGTAGAAATGAACAAAACAGGCCAGTAAATGCTCTAGGAGTTTATGAGGCTTTTCACATGAATATCACTTCATAGAATCCTTTTACACATATTATCATAATAGACCTTGACATTTCCCCCCATACATTTCTTTTTTATCTTTAATGCATTCTGGAATGTTTGCATTATACTTTAGATTACCTTTGTTCAGCAGCCAAGAATCAGTCTCCCCTCATTTTAGGCATCAGTCAACATAAATATTTATATACCTGGACCTGCGCTAGACACTGTGAATGGTATATATCAGTCTGGAGAGTAAAATATGGTCTAGGTATCACTTGAAGATGTGGATATAAAGTACATTATATTCAAAGGAGGAAAAGATTTCTGTGGTCTAGGATAGTCAGGGAAGAATTTATAAATTAAACATTCAAGGACTTTATAAACAGTGGAAGAAGAACAGGGGCTAGAAATAGGTGAGCTCTGACTTACAGTCTGTACATCCATTGTTCTCTTTTGTGTTCGAGCCATACCTAAGTTCAGGCTAGAGGATCCGATTTCCCTCCTCCCATTTTATTTTCTCTCTTGAAAGTTATGTGAATGAAATATTACTAAGCCATTAAATGTTTGTTTTCGTGAAGTAGGATTCAAATGACAGAGTTAATGAAATATCCATTAAAAACTCAAGAAATTGAACCTACTATTTTTTTTTACATATCTATATTTGAGGCCTTAGAGATGTCTAGGACAGAATTACAAACATGCTGTTTCTATATGTGTGCATTCAGTTAGGAAATCTTGTGTACTTTGCTAGCCAAAATTAATACATTTCAAAATCAAATTTATATACTTTTTGTTAAGGAGGAGAATTTAAATCTCTATGGTAACTACTGAAATAAATGTGCAACATCTTAAGCTATGATTATACTGTCACACTTAGTGATGTCTATCTTAAGTACATGACTCCCAATCATTTCATTGTTGTTGTAGTCAACCAGAAATACAGTTAAAAAAGGAAACCAATTATGAGATTTATTTAAATAAGGCTGAATGATTTCAGCAATAACAGATTTGAGATACTAAGGGTAATCCTTTTGAGGGTATGAGATAATGTTAAGGAAAGGTTTTGATCCATTTGTTCAGAATTGAGTATTCAGCACCAATAACACTGAGTTTTAAATACCACTGAAAAGGTAGTTGTAGATTTTTCAACAAATTTCTTAAATTATCATAAAAAAAATCCAACGTAACTATTTTCCCTACACATGCAAATATTCAAACTTGATGAATTACAAATTATTAAAATATTTAGTTATGAAAAATAGCCACTGGTTTGCACTCTAAATATGCTAAAATTCAAATAAAAAAGTTGGAGTAGAATTATTAGCCTTCATCTATTGCCACCATAATGTGCCTGAATACTAAAGTAAGTTCCTGCATGACTACCCCATTATCAAAGATTTGACTACATTTTTCTTCCCATTTCAGTATTTCATAGTTCTGCAGTGTACAAGGTCAGTCTTATAATTTTTCTATTTTAATGGGTTAACCAAATTTTTTACTTATAATTCTAAATTTTGCATTTTTATGGGTTGACCAACTTTATATTCTGTATTTTTTAACAGGTCAATCAAAGGTAATTGGGCTTGAGCAATCATAACTTCTAGAATTCCTAAATTAAGAATCTATAAATAAACAGCTCAAGGAAAAAATGTTTCCCACTAATCCTATGATGATATGTTTGAATATTAATTAGACCTAGAAAAGACCTGTGCTTCTCAATTATTTCTCTGGCCCTGTAAAAGAAGACCTCAGGAGCTACAAACTTTCTTTTCATATTTGGGGAACGGAATGGAAACTCTTGAATCTTTAAGGTCATGGAAAGTTAAAGATGTACCTGAGGAAGTTGGAAATGTGTTGCAGAGTCAAGGAAAAGTATAAGGAAGGTGACAAATTTGATAGTTAGCTTTTTGGAATGTATAATTAAATAATCATATGCAAATGGATGAGTTTGCCAAAAAAGAAAATAGGAAGAGCAGAATAGCAAGACATGTCCTTACATAGCACCTACATTTAGGGGTGGGAGAAAGTGAATGCTAAGTCAAAGCTGTCAGGGAAGAACAAATATATATAACAAAAACTTAGAAAGTTATAGTGATTGTCTACAGTCATTGCTGCCAAGAAGTAAGAATAATGGAAGCTCCTAAAAAGCTTTGCAAGCACTTTCAGATGATAGAAGGAAGATATTAGAATATAAGATGTTAAGAAAATTGGATTGTGAAAATTTTTATAGAAAAGGAAAATTTCTAAAGAAGTTCCCCACCAAATAAGAAAGAAGACACATAGTAACTTAAAGGGTAAATATGACTAGAGTAATTATATTTGTTATTCTTTTATTTTATCATAGGGGACACAATAAAATATAAGCTGATAGGAAGGATTAAAAAACTTAGTTGATATTGAAAAAGAAACAAGAGACAATTGATGAGATAAATACCTGTGGGTGTTAGAAGACTGTTACAGAGATAATAAAGTACAACTGTCTAACATTTTTTAGTGTACAATGCAGTTTCAGGCTTATCATTCATTATGTCTTTGCAGCACGCTGTGAATGTGGTGTTACTGTCTTCTTCTATAACTAGTTGTTTTGAGTCTCACAGAAACTAAGTGATGTGGCTAGACATCAGCAGGTCTGAACATCAAACCCACATCCTGTGTCCCCAGTCTACTAGTCTTCGATTGTGAGTTTAAGATCCCAAGGTCAGGGTTTAACTTGGGAAAGGAGGGTTGACTCTCTTTCCTAAAACGATAACAACAAACTAAGACATGTGAGATATTTCAAGGAAGGAATAAATAACATATCAGGTCAGGTATTCTTGAACTCAAGAAAAGTGGAAAGCAAAAGATTACCTGCAGAGAGGACGGGATTGATACTGGGGCTTGCTAAAAGGAGAAAGACTGGCGTTCAACATGGCTTCTTCAGCAAGCATTTGAAGGAGCGTTGATATTCTCTGTTAAACAACCTTTCAATGTCACGAGAATGGCATCTTGCAATGCCAATGAAACAGATGAGGAGATGATCTTCACTACCTTTTAAGCATCATATCTGGAAAAATAAATTTTGCACTGCACTCTCCTCATTGGAGACTGATAAGGAATAAAGTAAGATGCTAAATATTGCTTTTCCATGGTTATTTCTTTACCCTACTTCTAAAGTGTAATGTAACCTGCATGATTACTACCAATTTATTTTTAAAAACTGTCAAAGTACAGGTTTACCTTCCCTCAAAGTGAGTTTTGTGTTTATTTATAATGAGTACTGGATATGACACTAATATGAATACTTTTATATGTTTCACCTTTATCTAAGTATTCAACAACACACACGCTCACACAAAAGATGCCTGTAAGATGATTTTTGGAAAGGAATCACCGTTTTCTACTGATGGCATTAGCGTTATATGTCTCCCTAGGGAAAATATTTACCTGAAGCAAAACAAATAGCTTCCTATAAAAATATCTCAGGTCCTTGACAGTAAACACAAATCTCTCGCTGATTGAAAAATGGAAAACTCTGTCTGTGAAAGGATTAGGATTAGGGTGAGCACCTCTTAAAACAGTCCCCTTCTTGTAGGCACGAGGCTACTCTTTAACTGTCAAGTGCAAACTCATGACTGGACTTTAATATGTTCAATTCTGATCCTCACAACTGGCCTGGCCTGTGAGCTACTTACACACAGAGGGCCATGTTTTATTATTCTTTCTATGCCCCGGAGCCCAGCATGGTGCTTGACACAAAGTCAATGGCCAGTAAATATTTGCTGAACAGACCCCAGCCAAGGCCTAAGGGACAATGCTGGAGAGGGGAGAGATCATTCCCTTTCCTCAAATTTATCACGAAGTCTTACCTTTGAAAGGCATTTGACCACTTCACAAGTTACACAGGAAATTTTATTTCAAGGAAAATGCCAAGACAGCAGTCAGTTGAGAGGAGGGTTTACAAACAGACAAATCGAGTAACTGAAGGATAACTTTCTGAGGCACCAGGTTTTCTTCCCCCCTCCCCTGACCCAAGTTCTTGTTAAGTATCTCTGGCATCCATAAAAGAACAGGAGATGTTGTCGCATACTGCAGCTGGGCGCCCAGGTGGTCTACTGCTATTCAGACAGGACAGTTCTGGCATGAATTCTAGGGCGGCATCATGCAGCTGTCACATGCTCTGTGGCCAGAAGCAGCAGATATTACTGATATCTGACAGGCAGTCTGATCATCAGGCATTGCAGGAAATAAATGTAAAATGTAAAATATATGACTCAGATATTGTTTTATAAGTCATAGATCCTTTCATTCCACTTTTTAAAAAATTAGTCTATATGCAACTCACAGTTGAGGCTTATTTGTAGGATTAATTGTACAATGAGGAAAGCACAAATTTTAAAAATTCTACCTTTACCTATCCCTCTTAAATGCATAGTAAATACTTCCAAAACCTCCAGTATTTATCACACTGTAAGATTGTTGATTATTGAAAGGTTAAAAATATGGCTATCTCCCATTACTTCTTGTGCTTTTTAATAAATGATCTACTTGAGAAAATGTATGCTAATAAAAAAGCAGTGCATTTTTTGTAAATATGAACATCTAGACACTAATTTTCTTAGGCAGAACCACCTTATATTACCTAGGATTTTCAATATCCGGTAGAGAGCTTCTTCATTTCTTGTCTGTTGTATTCATACACGTCATTTAAGCAGAAGATGAAAGATTTGCCATAATGAGTGTTGCTCTCTTATCTAAAGTGGAATTGGGAATTCCTACAATGTAAGTAGTCCTAATAAAATGTGGAATGAGGACAGGTAACCATCGTTCTGATGCCAAGAAATGAAGTGCATGTAACTCACGGTAGTTCTGAAGGTCTGAAAACTCCAAGGTACAGAAAGGTATTGAGAGGCAAGACATGACAGTAGAATGTACATGTTGCATATATGTGTGTGTATACACGTGTGTGTGTGTTTGTAGAAGGTATCTCCACTGTGCATTTTAACATCTGGGAATGGGTGTTTGTGTTTGACCCGAGTGGGAGACAAGGTTAAAAAGACTGCTTCTGTGACCACAACAGCTCACTCTCCCTGTGATGCATGCTGGTTCTTACACATGCTGGCTCAGGTCCACTCCCAAACAGTTCCTCCAGTTCAATCCACACCCAGTGTAAGCACACCTTTCCTTGTTTCTGCTCTGTTTTTTTCCTTTTCTCTCTTCCTTGTAGTCCCCTCAACCCCCAACTCCAAGAGTAACTTGCCAATTCTTTGGCAAAGGAGAAAGAGATTAAGTTGGAGACTTCCCTTAAAGAAAATTATTTCAAGATTAATGTTTTAAGTCTTTTAGAAAATGAGTAGGTATGAAAGTGTTCATTTTGAATTTGGAGCTTTCAGAAGATTTATTTCTAAGTTAAGGTGGAAAGTTCTTTGTAAGAAAAAATTCTTGATAACTGGACACTTTAGAAGCAAATTAATTGGATATATGAATTGAAAAAGATTCAGATCAGAGTTGCCTACATTTAATACCAATGTGATAATAAAATATTTAAATTACCCTATTTCTATTTCTTGAAAAACTATCCTATGGACTGAAGTTCTTTGCAATTTTTTGTAACATTTATGACCTTTCTAAAATAGGGTTACTATCAAATCTGAACGGAAAAAAACACACTGATTGTCTTATAATAAATTTTATAGTGTTATCTCTCATAGTTTCTCTTGTTCATAGAATGATATTTGTACCATGTCCTTCTAATATAACTAACATATAATCAGCTTCCCCAAATAGGAAAATGCTGATTGAAATTCTGGATGGATATATCTTTTTAAAGTAGGTTGCTTGTTCATAAGGTAGTTCTATTTTTAATTTTTTAAAGAACCTCCATACTGCTTTTCACAGTGGCTGCACCAATTTGCAATCCCACCAAGAGTACGTGAGGGTTCTCTTCTCTCCCCGTCCTTGCCAACACTTGTTTGTTAATTTATTGTTGACAGACATTCTGACAGCTGTGAGGTGCTATCTCATTATGGTTTTAATTTGATTTCTCCAATGATTAGAGTGACACTGATTATCTTTCATGTGTCTTTGTCACTCTGTATGTTCTCTTTGGAGCAGTATCCGTGTAGGTCCTTTGCCCATTTTTATATATTTTTACATTTTTAAAATTCTTATTTATTCTATTACAGTTGTCCCAATTTTCCCCCTTTGCCTTCCACCGTCCAGCTCACCCATTGTTCCCTCTGTCTGTCCCCACGCCATTGTCCATGTCCATGGATCATTCATACATGTTCTTTGACAAGTCCCTTCCCTTTCTTCCCACTATTCCCCCCCTTCCCTCTGGTAGCTGTCAGTCTGTTCCCTGTTTCCATTTCTCTGGTTCTGTTTTGCTCATTAGTTCATTTTGTTCATTAGATTCCTCTCATAAATGAGATCATGCGGTATTTGTCTTTCAACTGCCTTATTTCACTCAGCATAATATTCTCCAGTTCCATCCATGCTGTCACAAAGGGTAGGAATTCCTTCTTCTTTCTTTCTTCTACATAGTATTCCATTGTGTAGAAAACTAATTACAGTTACAGTTTTTTAATCCACTCATCTACTGGTGGGCACTTAGGCTGTTTCCAATACTTGGCTGTTGTATATAGTGCTGCTATGAACATTGGGGTACATAGGTTCTTTTGAACTGGTGTTTCAGGTTTCTTAGGGTAAGTTCTCAGCAGTGGAATCACTGGGTGAAAAGGCAGTTCCATTTTTAAATTTTTAAGAAAATTCTACACTGTTTTTCACAGTGGCTGCATCATTCTGCATTCCCACAAACAGTGCACTAGGGTTCCCTTTTCTCCACATCATCACAAGCACTTATTGTTTGTTTATTAATTTTATCCATTCTGACAGGTGTGAGGTGATATCTTACTGTGCTTTTAATTTGCATCTCTCTGATGGCTAGTGATGCTGAGCATTTTTTCATATTTCTGTGAGCCCTCTGTATGTTCTCCTTGGAGAAATGTCTATTCAAGTCTTTTACCCATTTTTTAATTGGATTGTTTGTCTTCCTGGCATGGAATTGTATGAGTTCTTTATATATTTTGGAGTCTTTGATTGAAGACATCTGTTTCTTAATTGAACTGTTTGTTTAGAGAATGTGATACATATATGCAATGGACTATTAATCGGCGATAAGAAAGAATGGAATCTTAGCGTTTGTGACACACAG
This sequence comes from Carollia perspicillata, assembly GCA_004027735.1. Classification (NCBI taxonomy): domain Eukaryota; kingdom Metazoa; phylum Chordata; class Mammalia; order Chiroptera; family Phyllostomidae; genus Carollia; species Carollia perspicillata. The sequence continues at coordinate 41,157 of PVKM010006340.1, forward strand.
ATGGATGTAGAGGGAATAGTACTCAGTGAAATAAGTCAGATAGAGAAAGACAATTACCATGTGATTTTACTTGTAGTGGAATCTAAAGAACAAAACAAACAAACAAAACAGAAATAGACTTACAGATACAGATTATAAACTAATGGTTGCCAGATGGGAGGGGGTGGGGGACTAGGTGAAATAGATGAAGTGATTAAGTACAAATTGTTACTTACGAAATGTCATAAGGATGTAAACTACAGCATAGGGAATATAGTCAATAATATTGTAATAACTATGTATGCTGTCAGGTGTGCACTAGAATTATTGGGGATCATTTCATAAAATATATAAATATATAATCACTATGCTGTACACACTAACCTTATATAAAATAATATTAAATGTCAACTGTAATTGAACAATTAAAAACATTTTTGGAGTGTTGTATAATTCCTATCTAAAGATATGATCTCTAAAATTAGTCATTTACTCTATATAAAGAATTAATCTGAATGTTAGAAATCTGGAAGAAAACTTAGCCACTATCAATCATACTACCTTTTTGTTTATGTATGAATTTTCTTAGGACTCTCAAGATTGATTTGTTCCAAATTCAACAATCAGTTTGTGTTTATTTTATATCCAGAATCCAGCTTTCCCATTTCAAATCTGGTGCTTTCTTCTCTTTTGTATACAAATAATAATTCTGTTTTTTAAAAAGTGCCACATTAGTCAGACCTGGACGGATTTTCAGGCATGCTGAATCCATGATCCCTCACATCTCTGGTGAGCACTTGAAGGTCATGGCAGCTTGCTGTATAAGACTTCAGACTTCATCTTGAGACATTGTGATATCAGAATAGGAATCCAGCACTAGAGACCTCTTCAAGATCACATAAATCTCCCCAGTGGTACTCTGAATTGAAAATCAGGCCGAGAGTCAAACAAATTAAAGGGGATCAATCCTCCCTGATCAAAACAGTTATAAAGAATAACTAGCAAGTTTTGTGTCGAGCATGAATAGAAAATGCCTACGGAAGCCCTTATACCTGCCCCTTTTGAATTAAGACTTTCATGCCTTTTGTGTTTGTGTCAACCTATTAAGGATCATATTGCCTTCAGGAGCTCAATAAAGATTCTTTTAGTCTTTGCTTCAATTGTAAGAATTAAAGGATTTGTCATCAGTCTACTTGAGTATGTATTAACAAAGTGGAGAATTGAAGTGTTGACAGTGATTATTTGAAACAAACAATGAATACAGAAAGAAATACTTTGAAAATTAACTCATCAACTCATTGGTATCTTATTTTAGTTTTTCCTTTTTCAGAACTAAGAAAATAATAAATGTTGTTCCTAATTCCATTTTTAATTCTCATCTGAAGATACACTTATTAATGTTTTAGAGAGAGGAAGGAAGAGAGAGAAACATCAATCAGTTGTTTTATGTTTTCAGTATATATCCCGGTATATACCCCAACCAGGGATAAAACCCACAACCTAAGTATGTGCCCTGACCAGGGATAGAACCTCCAATCTTTCGGCTTATAGTTGACGCTCCAACCAACTGAGCCACCCAGCCAGGACCTAATTTCATTTTATGAAACACATTTTGTGTAAGAGGTGTGATTTTTCAGATTTTGCTATATCAATATGAATAGCTCTATCAGTCACTCCTTATGTATTAAGCACCAATGTGAACTAAATATTTTTGAAACTTTGAAAACACTGATTTAATGGTACATGTAATTCTGATATTTTTCACTATGTGTGGTTTATTCCAATTTCAAAAAATGAATTTAAAGTTCATGTAATGATGAATGTCAGTTTCATAAAGTGAAACATGTGATGCTCCTTCCGGAAAAGATAATAATGGGGTTAGGGAGACAAGACTAAAATAGAGATATGTAATATATATATACGTAAATACACACATGTGAACATTGCACAACGTGACAAACTGTAAAGAACTGCAGTGGGTTGGTATAAAAGTCAGTGTCAAGGCTGTAAGTCAGTAAAAACTGTGATCAATGAAGGCTCCTAGCATAGTTAAGAGCTGTTTACCGGAAGGAAGGAAAGAATGTGAGTTTGGCCTAATAGGGAGAACGTAATAGAAGGGGAAATCACATCCAGTAATTCTTAGTTTTCATTCCCCAGATTATGTCAAGTTATTACATTCCTCCCTACTCTCTATTTTTATTTTCATCACCCTGGTCTAGTTATTATCATCTTTTTCCTAGATTATTGCAATAGCCTCTTAATAAGTCTCTCCTATTTGCTCCATTTCAGTCCATTTTTCTCACAAAGGTTAAGTATCTTTATGTGTGTCGGGTTGCCTCGATCCTCACAACCTGTGAAGTAGATGCTCCTAGCCTCACATTATTTCTGAAACACGAAGCACAGAAATATGAAGTAACCAAGTTCATCCTGCTAATAAGGGGCAGAGTCAGGATATGATGTCGGGAACTAGAGCCTACACACTCACAAACTTTGTGTATGTGCTTCCATGGTATATTGTTGTTGTTTCTGTTTACCGTCAAAATAAACAAAGACTTTGTGTATGTGTGGGGGAGGAGGGGATAAGGAGTAGTATGAAGGCAAGCAACTGCATGAATTTGACTCAGCAGCTGTAAAATAAGAAATGATTGTAACACTAGAACTGAGATTGCAAAGTTGAAGTTTATGAAGTTTACAAACCTTAATTAAAATGTCACTCTGATGCAGGTGCCAAGAAACATGAAAAGAATGATGTATGTTAGTTAATTGTCTTCTAGCTGGGAGAAGAAAATCAAGAAGATAATCAAATGAGCAATGGGCATTTTACATTTTGATTAATAACTTTCTCCATCATCAAAAGCCTCTCATAAAAAATATCTGGGAACAAAAACAGGCAACTAACTAGCTTCAATCCTCTGTGGATAAAAGGATGGTTTGCATTTTATACATGATGGAATTTTCTTGAGAGAGTTATGGTATACGAATATTAATCTGTTAGAAAGCTAGAAAATAGCAATCAGTTGTGCTTGATGATACAGAATAATTTAGACATCATTTGTTCATGTGCTAGTTTGGACATCGAGTGTTCATGTGGGTGAGGCATTGTGTTTTACTCAGTTCATACTGTTTGGTCAGACACTGTAAAATAATTTCAGAAACCAAAATAATTTCTAACTGGAGACTAATTGGCTATTCTATTAAATTCCATATTTTACCTAACTTCCAAGACATTGTAATTCCCAAAAAGGTAAAGTTCACCAGAATTTAAATAAAACATTTCTGATAAGCAAGAATAAGCTGATAATCAGCAGATGTCTGTTTCCCTGAATAACAACAACAGAAAGTTAGGTAATATACAGATAAGTTTGTCTTCCCATGTGAAGTGTCAGGCACAGTGCTTAATCCATGCAGTCTCACTGAGATCTTAGGATCTGATTATTATTATCCCATTTTCCAATGGGAAAATTAAAACCTTGAAGACTTAA